>CABHPH010127302.1:0-20271 GCA_902168325.1 Peromyscus nudipes
TGGTTTAGAATTTAAAACATGATACTGCAGTTCACTAAATTGTCCAGCACTAGGTGATAATCCACACAGTTTAGTGTAACATATAGTATTGGCAACAAGCAGATAGATTAGGTTCAAGGAGAAATTAATCAAAGCTACTTATTTAAAGTAAATATTATTTTTATCTAATTTTCAAAATCCTGTTTTACTATCAACATAATAAGATTCATTTATTTAAAAATGCAGACTTTAATGTGTTCCCAGGGGATAGAGAATAAATATTTTAAATATTGGGTAATAATTATACTTGACTTGGTTAAAAACTTTGATGTCCTAATTGAAAATTTGGAGACTTAGAATAAGTAATGGTAAGGGGAAAATACGTGTTTCTGTGTGACAGCACTTTTTAAATGGCATTGACTGTTGTGACTTTAGATTAGAATCTCCTTAACGATTGTCAAAATATTGTTGCCAAATGAAGTCAGAAGCTGACATGAAGCATGCCATTGAAGACTTGTATCTGTTATTTCCACCTTAGTACTGTGGTCTTAGTATTTTTCTATATTGGAGGAGGTTTATATTTGCTTACTTGTATTTTGATAACTAGTAATTTATTGACTACTGGGTGCTGTAAACAAGTTGACATTCTCTTCATGGCCTGATATCAGTTGTTCTTATCAAAGAGCTAAAGAGACAACTGTGTGCTGTCAAAACCACATGGTAGATTTTATTTTCCGAGTAGCAGAGTGAAGACATTGTCCATAGCCAGGTACACATCAAGGGACATCGACATTTTTGGTACAGGAGAAAGATGTGTTAACATCGGTCCTGTTGGGGATCTTGATGTCCAGGTAACTAGCTCTAGCATGTTGCTATCATGGCCTAGAAAGTTACATGTTGGTTCAGAGACCTATAGTTAGACAGGATATCTGTGAGCTACAGGGAAGGCTTATAGATTGCAGATCTAGTTCCACCATGGATCAGAGAAGATCTGTGGCTTCAGCTCGTCCTGTCATTGCCTTGGCAAAAGTGTTGAGGTGAGAGTTACACTTGTTCACGTACTGGACAGGTTTCCACAGTGTCAACCATGGACCATGAAGCAAATCACTGTCCCAATACCATCCCTACAGATGGTGTTCTGAGACCATCCTATCTACTCAAGGACACCGTCCACACACACGTTCTTCACAGTTCTGCCCCTATAGACTCCTGTGCTGAACAGTATCAGCCACACAATCTGGCTGCAGATCCTAGAAGGCAACCTTCTCAGATTGAGGACAGGTTGACAGGAGGTCTGGTTCTGTCAGAACCAGCCTGATTAAAAACTACGTGTGATACTCGATCCTCCAAACACACAGATTCCAATGTATGGAACACAACCATTGCTCTGTCCCAAGGAAACAAAGACATGAACTCAGAACCATATTTTTAATGAAGCTCAATGAACCACAAAAAAGATGACTGAAGTGCGGCATCATCCTAACAAAACCAAGTTTAATAAAAATATGTAATAGTATTCTAGATTCAAAGGTTTAAAGACACGATAATAGGCCATGGACTGAAATATCTCATCATTTGAGATGCTCACATCATGCTGTGGAGATTTCCAGAACCCTGGAAATTCAGTTCTGTGTCTGTTTGTGCCATGTTCTCAGATGTTCTGGGCAACATGTCATTGAGTTGTTTAATAATCAATGGATGAACACCACAGGTGTACTTACACCAGCGAAGATGGCCACAACAGAACTGAATCCTTAACAAAGAACATTGAATTAGATCCCTTTGTCCTTATTTGTATATTACTTGATGGACAGAGATGTCATTCAGCATGCATGTCTATCTCATGGACCATTACTACAGTAGTGATAGCTTTACAAATATAGTTAATGGAATTTTTGATGCAATTCTACTCTGATTCTTATTTTCAAATAAATTAAAGCTAAATATTACCTTTAACCCCTAGCTTTAATTTTTTATCATATGGAAATGTGTATCACTTTCAGACATATTTTCCTCTCAGAGAAATACCTTGCAATTCATCCCTCATATGATGGTTATATGAAACAGGTTTATAGAGGGTGAATAACATGGGCAATGTCACACATACTTAAACTTCCCATACTCCACAAGAGCTTCTGAAGAGACCATTATGCAGCACACACGGGATTAATTAACAATAACAGGTTGCTTAACATTTATAATAAAAGCTGTTTAATAAACACCCTCAGGCCCTCACTTCTACACATATCTCATCCTTAACAATTCACATCTGTCACTTTATTCCTAATTTTTAAAACTTTATTGCTAAATGGACTTTTATGCAAATACCAGTAGATAGTACGTACAAGCTAGGGTTGGCTTGTCTGTTGTTTTTCTCAACATAACCCAGTCAGGTAGACCTTGTCTGCTTTGTATATTGGCAAAATTAAGCAGAGCTGGACACTAATGTGGTAGCATAGACTGTAGCCAGCATTGTTTACATGTGTTGAGGATACAATTCTTCTCTGTGCAAGAGGGCTGGCGGAGCAAGATAGAGAACCAGGGACTAGACTATAACTGGGTGTGTGGGGACCCAGAAAGATGGAAAGCTCTCAGGAAGAACCACCCATGCCACCTCCTCTGAGCTCTTTAACCAGAGCTGACCTAAGTCAGACTATAATCTACTCTCAGAAATTAGAAGGCTAGACGCCTGTGCATTCTTCTTCCATGGCCTTGAGAGTTCTTAGATAGGTGCTTTAAGGGAGATTACCTTAGGGATGTAGCTTTAGAATACTAGAGATTATACTAGAATTTGATTCAAGACTCTAAGGGCTACAAGGGAGGTCTAGTTGGGTCAAACACTTGGGGGAGTCTAAGGTTTGACAGAGGTAAAATTCTGGATTGCCGTTCACAGGTTGTCTCCTTCCTATTGAGTGGTGTGCTGTGTTAGCCATCTTCTTGCTGTCTAGATGGCGGCCAATTTAGCTATCAGGGACACAAAGCTGAAATAAACATCTGCATGTAGATTTTTCTTTTGCGGAAATTTAGTTTGTATTCTACGGGCTGAACTCCCAGGAGTGCAGTTGCTAGAATGCGCAATAATGGCGAGCTTAGCTTAATGACAATCATCACAGCATTTCCTACAGCATCTGTGTCATTCTGCATTCCCACGTACGATGTGTGAGTGATCCTGTGCCACCACTGGTTTCACACCGCCACTATTTTTCATTTATTTAACCATTCTGATAAATGTGCCATGATATGTCTTTATAGACTTCATTTGCATTTCTGTAATGGGTCCTGAAGTTGCACTCTTTTCATGTGCAGATTTGTTCATCTACCTCTCTTCCATGATGAAATGATTTTTTGTTTTTGTTTTTGATTCGTTTTCCAGTTGGATTTTTTTCCCTTTTTAATTTGGGGTTCAAGATTTGTTTATACAATATACATATACTCCATTTATATAGAAGCTTAGGAGATCTTCAAAGATTTATTGAATTTATTATTTAGTGCTGATGATCAGGAAAGCAGGGGTGTTGTGAATAAACCACGCTATAAATAAAACATAGTACATCAATTGCTGTACCCTTGAGAACAGGGTAAGAATGTAAGAAGATTGTGATTGCTGCTCTGCTTGTTAGCATTTAGACTTCTGTACTGGCCTGCCCTTAGGGTCCTGACAGCACCCCCTCTGCACATTCGCTATGTTTCCTTATAAAAAGGTGGGCCTTGCTCAACTCCCGTCTTTTTCTCGTTCTCTTCCTTCATTCTCATCCCCAGGAACTGGTCTCTACCCCTTCTCCGTCCCTTCTCCCCCCAGTAAACCTCCCATGTGGGCACTGTTGCTTGGTGTGACTCCTTCCCACTGTTTTTAAAATACAACATTGCTTTTAGTCCATTCATTTTTCTCTCCGCTCCTGCTTCCCAGTCTCTAAAACTTTAGATCTTTGGAGTCTGATGGTAGAGAAGGAACTGTGAGTGAGATTGCAAGTTGGGTTCTACCCTTAGCTTTGAGGTCTACTGGTTAAAGATTTTGGAGTTACATAAAATAGAACTATAGAAATCCTAGTCTATATATAGGAAAAGCATTTGGATCTTAGGATCATAAACATTTAGCTCACTATGGTGGTGCATTTGAGACCCGGAGAGAACTGATGCAAGTCTAAGGCTAGTTTGAGCTATAGAATGTGACTCTGTCTTTGCTTCCCCCAAAAGATAATATAATTTAGTAGCACTTAAAGGTTCAAAATACTTAAATTTGGTTAATTCATAGCCTTCTTTCTTGTGAAGGTTAAACAATAGCAAGAGGGATGAACACTGGCTAATTTACAAGTAAAATTTCACTTGAAAGAATTTGCTTGCTGTTGAGGACTAAACCGACACATCACATTTCATGAATTTTGACCTTGATCTTACCTCTAAAATCCCATTACGATACTTTCCCAGGCTCTTATTTATATGCACCGTACCTTTAAGGCACTCTCATCTCTTCTTTAGCTAATTTAGCTTCATTCTTATTATATTTCTCTATAACTTCCATCTGTCTTCCCAGGATTTGATTTGTTCTTCTGGGGTGAGCTCATTGAGCTGGCCACCACCAACTTTTTAGTATCCTTTAAATCTGAGTTTTTATAGTTGGCTGCAATTTATATGAAGTCTCTATTAGCTGATATGAGATTAGAGGGGAGCGGTTATTGAGATGCCCAGCCCACGTGACTGTGTTCACACAAAAGCCCAAAGTCGTTATTTCCCAGAATGGACAATCTGTCTGGCTGTATTCAATTTTGGTTTACCTTCTGGCTACACAGCACTAAATATCAAACATTATGAATCCCTAGGCATCTGGTCAGATATTCCTATAAAAGAGCAACTGCCTCTGATCCTTCTTCTCCTAACAGATTCTAAAATTTATAGAGGAGAGTGAGGTGATAAAAGTAGCAACTGTGTGATTTGCAGAGACAGACAGGGAAGTTAGTAGGGAAAAGCATGCATTTCAGGTTCCTTGTACAGCATCCAGGGCAGCGGCATGCAGATGGTGCTGGGCAATAGGCCACTGGTTGAAGTCATGCGCCTTATCTTTTTCCTCCTGAAATTTGTTTTAATTGATTGATTGATGGGTGGTTAGAGAAATATGTGTAAAGCAATGGCTGCGGGGTGGAAATGGTAATGAAGTATGGATATATATACTCTCAGTGTAGAATTTCTGTTCTTTGATTGAAGCATAAATAAAATGAATGGGCATGCTTCTGATAAATCCTTTGGAAGTGAAGCATCAAAAATGCTTGATAAGGTCTACCTTACAAAATCTAGCATATAAGCAAGTTCACGAATTAACTAAGGCCTGGCGGCCTTGACACACATGGAGTTCTTTGAGCTGAATACTGTTGGTTTTGTTTTTTATCAGCTCTCAAACTTCCAAGTCTGAGAAATTTTATCATTCTTAGACATTATTCTGAACCCCCAAAACTTTAGTTTATGTGGACTGCCTGTCTCTATGTGAAATTAAGGACAAAATTTAACCCTGAGTTCTAGAAATAACCATTACTTAATCCAAGGATAAATATACTGAATCTTTAATGATTAATATTACCAGCATTAATTATATACTAGAAAAATTTAGTTTAATGAAAGATGTCTGTATTCTGGAATTTGCTTCTGTATTCAGTCTTCTAAACTTGTGTTTTATGTTTCCATGTATATATAACATACTTACCCTTTCACAAATACGTAGTCAGGAAACACATGTACTTGCCATTCAGATAACAGAATGCATCTCAAACATAGGACATCATACCCAATTTCATCACGCTGTAGTTTGTTAAGTGTACTTTCAGTGTGGTATCTAAGACCACAAGCAAGCTCTTCTTGCATCCTGTTTTGTTTTAATGTATCCATCAATCTCTAACTCTAAATGATATTTTACCATAAATGATTGTATAGGATCCTGTGCTGGCCATTGGACATTATCACTGATTTCAGTCAGTGTTTCAGACTTTGAAATTTTTCTTCACACAGTCACCACATAGTACAGACCCTTAGAGAATGCCACTCTGCTTTTACTGAATGGGAAGAGGAAGTATAATCTGGATAATGACATGGAATTATTTTGCCAGTGAAAACCCCTCCAGTGGGTGTTAGGGAACTCCAGGGAGTGCAACCCATCCTTTGAGAACCCTGAGTTAAAAGGGCATGTTATAAATTTTTGTAACAGAACATGACCTGTGAACATTCCAATGTTTACATGTGAAAAGTAGAATTGGTGCAGAGGGCAGGGAAACCCTAGTGCAGGGAATTGGAGTTGATCAGTGTGGTTCCCTCTTCCATGGAGTATTTTCAGAATCAATTTTAACAGAGTTAATTAGCATTATTTTAACTGTCTTTTCTGCTGGACTGATATAAAAGGAATAATCTCAGTGTTGCATGAATGAAAGCAAGAATTCAAGAGTCTATTACTTCTATTTCTATATTTAAAAATGAAAGAATTCGGTATTAGTAAGATACTTATTCATAGTTAAATCCATCACACATATTCTAAAATTAAATAATTGACTTTTCTAAGATCTGTATGTTTGATGGACTGCTGGAATGGTGAAGCTTATTCTCAAATATTTTGATAAATATTTTGATTCATTCATTTTTAAGTCTTAATGTCTGTAATACAATATAGTATTGGAATAATAGTCTCTAACTGGAATAAAAGGTGTGTATGACAGAGAAGATACACACATTACTAGACAACATGGATAGATGACCAACATCAAGGTTAACTGGAAAACAGTATAAAGCAATGTTTTGTCACCAGCACAGGGGTGGGCTGGGATCTTAGCAGAGAGGCAAATGCAGTATGTGTGTGTGTGTGTGTGTGTGTGTGTGTGTGTGTGCGCGCGCGCGCGCACTACCAGGCAACTGAGTCAGAGCCTGACTGTGGCAAATACAAACACTTTGCTGGATCCTCATGCCAATAGTTCCTTATTATATCCCTATCAATCTATACAGTTAGTTCCCCTGTTTCACAAAGAATCCCAACCATAGACTTTTCATCACTTTTTTCATGAAGGATCAGACAATTAATCACTAAAGTTATTGGATGTTAACTACGCATGCAACTTTGTCAAGACAAAGATAGTACATATGTTGAACTTGGCAACAGGCAACTATAAAATGAGTTAAAGATTTAGGCAAATTCTAGCAGATTTATTTCTCCCTAATTGCTCTTTTCCTTCCAGAAGTTAACAAATTGCCATTGTCATCTGGGTTTCCTGTAGAGAAGGAAGAAATTTTATTTAATTGCTTCTCCTTCTGTTGCTCTGTTTGGAGAAATCTGGTGACTAAGGATGATAAAGCATTCAGTCAAACTTCCCAAAGATAGAGGAAACTTTATTTCGTCTACTCTTTTGACCCAGCCTTCTGTGTGTAGGAAAAGGTATTTAAATTTAATATGACCCTTTCTTCTAGCTGCCAATTGTATTTATAAAAGGTGCTGGGGTTCTTGAAATAAAAGACTCTCTATGGTACCCAGGCTGGCCCAGCAATGCTCTCAATTGGTATCCAGCAAGGATGATCCAGAATTGCTCTCTACCTTGACACTCCAGCAAGAATGAGCCAGCAGTGATCCCTTTCTTGGTACCTGTAAGAATAGACCACTGATGCTCTGCAGCTTGGTACCCAGCAGGGATAGGTTAGCTGTGCTTTCTGACTTGACAGCCCAGCACAGAGGAGACAGAGGTACTCTCCACCTCTGGTTCACTGAAAACAATTTCAGATATGTTATTTGTGGGGGCCCACAGAGACTCTCTAGTGAGACCTTACTCAGGATCAGAGAATCTGAGCTTGCTTTACCCAGCAGGGCTGCATAATGGGATGATTTGGTCACAGGCATGGTTACCAGGTGTTTTGAAGGTCTACACTTGGCTGTACTTATGCTTTGATCTTGAAAGGGATAGGTCTTTTGCCTTGCCCCTTGGCATTGGATAAAAAGTCCTTTGGAATAAACTTCGAGGCAACTGGGTATTGACCCATAGTCCTTCTGAAGATATCCTGTGTCTCTGTCTTTTCTCTCTGTCTCCACCTATATTTCTAATTAATACTTCCCCATTCCTCTCTCCTCCCCCCAAGAACCCTTCAACAGGTCAGACCTGGACTCCGATGGACTCCCAACAGTTATTCATACAAGGGAAGCAACACATCTACAAAGTCCCTGTGGAAGCTCTTAGGGCCTGATGTTTCACTTGCATGTAGGGAAACCATGGAGATTCAGTCCACTACCCATCATCGCCCAGGTACAATTTCACAAAGTGTGTCCTGGGACCATTGCTGTTCAAGATGCCATGCAATGACAAAAGAACCCTCAGGAAAAACAAGTGGAAGATATAAATTCCTAAGTACTACATCACAAGAAATGCACTGAAAAATATCCCACTAAAACAGACCAGGAATATCAAACAATGAAGCCAGGTTATCAGATATTTATAGTTCTCAACCTTTTTTATAATTATTTAAAATTCCAGTAGTCATTGTTCTCTTGAAGAAAATAGAATAGTGGAAAAAGTGAATTCCTCCCATGTCCAGATTTTTCTTTTCTCTTTGAGACAGAGTCTTTCTGTACAGACTAGGTTGGCCTTTAACTCACAGTGATCCACCTCCCTCCCAAGGGCTTGGATCAAAGTCATGTGCCACCATGCTCAGCTCACACACTCTTTTTTTTTTTTAACAGAATCTACTGGGAGCTTCATTATTACTTTAAAGAAACCGTATTTAATGCTTTATGAAATATTTCCCCTTCAGAAAGTTTTCAGGAAGCATTAATGGTATTATCACCCACATGCAAATGTTCCGTAAGTCCTGTCCATGCCTCTTCAGGATTGCATTGTTTCAAAGACTCTAGTCTGTCAGCAATGGACAGGTCCACTGTGGTTTATTTAGCACAGATTTCTGTCTTTGAAGCAATGTTGGACACAGTCTTTTCAAGGTGATACCAACCTTGTCCTGAATTAATTTTGGAAGACATGTGTAGTCTGCTAACTCTGAGTGTAGCCAAACTTTTGATGTGTGCCTTAAAAATGCAATGGTTTGATGGGCGGGCACAACGGTGAACATAATAAAAGAGATCACATCTGCCCTGTGAAGATAATCATGGGTCATTTCTGATGCCCACCACATCTCCTATCCACTGTAAAAACAATGTTCAGAAATTGTAACTAATCCACAAAACTTAATATCATCTTAATTTTCAAGTAGAAGTAGAATATCTGAAGATATGAAGTTTCCCTATACCAAGCTCATGTCTTCACAGAATGTTTTGTAAGAGGAAGAGAAAGTGAATTAAATTTGTGTCTAACATTTTCTGTGAGTTCTGTACCTCATTTGTGTATAGATTCTCTGCATGGCCTTGCACACACACAAGACATTCTACATACCCTTATGAGTTTTTATAAAGTTTAAGGAACAACCTGAGGGTGGGTTGCTTTAAAGGTATATTTAAAGCAATTCTCTAAAATATGCTTTAGTTGGAATAGAATTACCTCCCTGTCTCTCTTCTCTTTATTCCCCCAGTCCTTCCCAGTTTACCTTCTTTGAAACCCTTCCATGTCCCCTGATCCACCTGATCCACTCTCAAGTTGATAGCTTTTTTCTTTGACTATCATCATTATATAACCTATATGTGTATGTATGTCTGTATGCAAATATACATTAAATACAACCTGCTGAGTCAGTTTTTGTTGTGTGTGTCTATGCTTTCAGGGCTGACCCCTTCACATTGGACAGCCAAAAAGGAGGTGCATCCCTGGGTGAGGCAAATTCTCCTTCCAGCATTCATCAGTTGCCTGTAATTCTTTGTCTAGGCATGGGACCCCACAAAACTTCCCCCTTCCTCCTTACCACTTTATTGATACTGCCATTGTACCAGTCTTTTAGATCCAGCCATGGAGACTGGTGTGAAGTTTTAGTTTACAAACATATTTAAAGACCACAGGGAGGTCTGAGACCTGAGGCCATGTTAATGTCTGTGGTCTGTGCTGCCACCAGATACCATGTTGATGTCCATGATCAGGGCTGCCACAGGGGACCATGTTGATGTCTGTGGTCTCTGCTGACCCCAAAGGCCATGTTAATATCTATAATCTTTGCTGAGGCTGGAGGCTGTGTTGATGTCTGAAGCCTGTGCTGAGGGTGTAGGCCGTGATGAGGTCTGTGGTCCATGCTGTCGCCGGGGACCATGTTAAGGTCCATCTTTTGTGGTGCAGCTAGAGGCTGTGTGGATGTCTGTGGTCCATGCAGCTGTAGGAAAGCATGTGGAAGCTCACGATCAGTGCTGCTGCTGGCTGTTATGGGTGCGTAAGCTTTTGTTGCAGTGGCATAAATGGCTCCAAACTCATAGTTAGGAATGAGAGACGTCCAAGGCTTCTGCAACAACCCCCCCCCCCGAAAAAAAAGAAACAATCTAGATAGGAAGCCATTGAAGAGTCCTTAGAAAATGTGATAAAGATGCTGGAGTGTAGCTCTTTGCGGTTGTTATGGCTTCTGACTTGGTGGGGGTGGAATAGCACTCAGTTAGCTTTAAAGGGCTGGCTGCTGGGAGTTTGACCATGCCCCAGTGAGTAAATGGACTACACAAAATGTAATAAATAGTTCTAAATTTTTTATAATTATTTAAAATTCCACTAGTCAATGTTCTCTTGTAGAAAATGGAGTAATAGAAAAAGTGAACCCCTTTCATGTCCAGATTTTTCTTTTCTTTTTGAGACAGAGTTGGTGAGTTTTTCTTGTAATTATTTTTTTTTGGGTGGGGGAGACAGCAGAAGAGTGGGTGGGTGGGCCTGGGAGGAATGGGAAGCTGTAGTTGTTTCATTTTTTTAACTCTTTGGGGGCCTTCCCCAACCCAGTTCCCAAATAAATACACGGAGGCTTATTCTTACTTACTAATGCTTGGCCTTAGCTTGGCTCATTTCTTGTTAGCTTTTCTTAACTAAAATTATCCCTTCTACCTTTTGCCTCTGGGCTTTTACCTTTCTCTATTCTATATGTCTTTCTTTACTTCTTACTCCATAGCTGGCTGTGTGGCTGGGTGGCTGAGCCCAGCATCCCCCTCTCCCTTCTCCTCTTCCCTCTTCCTCTCCTATTTATTCTCCCTGTTTGCCAGCCCTGGCTATCCTTCTTCTGCCTAGCTATTGGGCATTCACCGTGGTGATATTTTATTTGTGCTGAAATGTGATATTTTATTTGTATGTTAATAATAAAGTTTGCCTGGAGATCAGAGGTCATAGCGAGCCATAAACAGAAGTCAGGTGGTAGTGGCACACGCTCTTAATCTGATCACATGGCAGGCAGAGTCTCTGTGTGTTCAAGGACACAGCCAAGCGTGGTGACACACGCCTTTAATGCCAGTACCAACCATAGAGACCTGGAGGTCTGCATACACAGGTAGTGATGAGGAAGTGAGGTGGCTGGGCTTAGAGCCAATGAGAAGGCAGAACAGGAAGGCAATAAAGGCGCAGGTTAGACAGGAGGAAGCCCTCTCTTGGGAAGCTATGGCAAGGTAGTAAGCTAAGGTTAGTTGGTGGCTATTGCTTTTATCTCTAAGGCTTATACCCCTGTATTTGGCTCTGTGTTTCTTATTTAATAAGACTGTTTAGAAATTAATCTACAATTCAGCTCTTTATTAAAACAATTAGGTGTTTTAGACAGGCAAAGGAACACAGCTTTACAGAGTTAAACAAATGCAACATAAAAGAATGCAACACATCTTTGCATCATTACACAAATGTTCCACAGCATAAATGAGTCTAACACATCTTCAACTACTATTCCATAACAGGAAACATGTGTGATGAGGTACATTGCGTAAAATTCCCAAATAATCAATAAAAATACTATGTTGGAAACAAAAACACAGAGAGGAAGAAAGTTAACTACTGGTTTTAAAGCCATTATTTTTCTCTCTAAACAAAAAAACCTTTATCTATTTATCTGAAATATAAACTGTAAACATTGTCCTTGGTGAAGTTCCATTGTGGAGGAAGGAGCTGGAATTTTATTTATAAGCAACATCCTAGGCTGACGTGTGATTTTTACTATTTCAGGAAGATAGTATTCCCTCCAGATTTTCTAATCTATATTACAGTTACAGCAGCAATAAATAAGCACCAATGGCTATACTTTACAGAAAAGAGTAAATACAATACAACATACTAAAATGTGATGTAGATATCACAAATAACATTTAAGTATAAATAGTGTATATCTATACAAATGATATGCTGAAATGTATGTGTGCACTTCAAAACTACATTTCTTAGAGCTACAAAGTGCATTTCAGTAGAAACTGTTCATAACTATCTAGTAGACCATAGTGGGACTTCAGTTCCAACATACATTGGCTGCAGCTGTATGTTATGTGTGGTGGGAGAAGATGGGTGCTTGTGGAAGGCTCTCCCTTTCACAGACATTCAGTTTCTAATCTCGCCTTCAGTGCTCAGCTGTACAGTCCCATGTCCCTTTTCTTGGTCTCTCTAGGTAATTATTTCCTCATCTGCACAATGATCAGAGTATCTCTAAGATGATCCTAGCTGGGAGTTCTAATAACTCTATGATTTGTGATGCAGAAACAGTTTTTCTCCAGACTCATAAATAACTCTTTGTTGCTGCGTTCTGGCTTACTAACTTAGCACCCAATTTTCTGCAAGATTAAAATTAAATATAGATTGCTACCAAAGTCCTTATCATATTGAATGTAGAGAAATCCGAGACACCATGTAGGAATAAAAGGCATTATATGCCATACCGTGTTAATCTTGAAATGATTCTGTAAGGCCAAACATCTGTACGAACGGCTCTCAATTGCTGTAATTACTTTAATGGGGAGTCGTATAAATCGCACGTACATGTGGATTCTCTCTCAATTGTACATCAGAATAAATGTAGGCCGGGGAATATTATTAGCAATTATAATTGTGAGCTGTTCTTCAGCTATGTCTCAGTTATTGCTCCGTAGCAGGAGGCTGTGATGCCCACAGCTGTGTTTAGTTCTGGATTTGTGTGTGGCTCTCAGGTTTGTTTTGGTTTTCAGTTTGTAGTCAGACATCTGTCACCACTGGCTTCCTGTTTTCAAGTCAACACATGTGCTCTGACATGGACCTGATCTCACCTCTGAGTAATATCCCAGTCTGACATTTTACACACAATCTGCTGGATCTTGGAAAGATGGGAGAGTGCTGCTTTTGGCACCCTTCAAGATTGATCATGCTTCTTAATTAAGCCAGATGTCTGCATACTTTGATAGTTTCTTGAAATCCCTTTAGCCATGCCTTGATTTTGTTTTTTTTTTATGCTGTTGCCACCATAGCCAAATTCCAAATTCTTGAATCCTAATTTTCTCATATTTTTTCTATTGTGTGCACACAGCAGGGTTATACAATAATAACATAATGACAAATCACATATATTTTGTGTTGTATATCTTTTTTTGACAAGAAATATTTATTTTTAGCATGAAAAACATGATGGCTCTTTGCCCCATCCAAGGAAAGCCAGGACTTTTAAAGACGCAATGACTACCCAATGATGCAGGCTTCCACCCCACAACCCCAGAAAAACAGGAACCCTGCCTGATGCCCCAGAACAATCTAGGAACATTAAAGAGTGAACAGAGAAGGCAGAACAAACAGCCTTGAACTGTGAGTTCAAAGAATGAGAGGAGAAAGCCCCCCAGTCTGTACTCATTACAACCTTTCCTCACCCCACCGGGGCAGGGGGTGATCACTATAGGCCCAGATTTCAGGCCAGAAAAATGAAAATGTGCCCAGGGAATCAGAGAGGACCAGACAGGTCCCTGAAAGGATGGAACTCAGAGAACCAAACACTCATTTTCTGTGGGTCTGTGTGTTGTATATTTTAAACATTGTTATGAAGTATAGATCAAATTTTTTGTTTTATGTGCTTGACCTTGTGTTTTCTTATAAGATAATTTGACATATAGTTTTGCTGGCTATGTTGTTGAAATATTTTTTGGTCTGGCTGTACTATACAATATAGCCATCCACTTTACCTGGCTTCTTATTTTATCATGCTGTATGAGTGTTAAAGACATAATATCATTTAAACAGCAGATCTTTAAAGAAAACAGGAAACTTGAATGTTAAAACAATAATAGTATCTCTTCAATTTCAGAAAGTCCAATGATTTAGCTACCCTCATTTCAACTTTTTAAATTTGGAGCCAAACACAGAGAAATGGATGAGAAAGATAATTCAAACTTATGTGCATGATACTTCACATCTTTAGTGCACAAACGCCAGCTGTTATTGAATCCCTGGCACATTTTGAATCAAACCCCTATGGCATGACTTCTCTTTGGAATATTCACCTGAACTGTGCTTCCTTTGTGTACCACTGGCTTCTGCCAACCCCATCAGTGTTTCTCAAACCTGGAATCTGCTGCTTCAGCTAACCGTGTCACAGAGCCCTTTGGCTGCTTTTTAATGTGGTAGAAACAACTATTTAGAGAGAACTAAAAGTGAAAGATAAGAAGTTATTGTCTGGTATGACTTTTTTGGTACTGTGAAGCATCAGAGTCCTTCTAGAATGTAGATACCAGAGGATGGATTAGGAAAATGTGGTACATATACTCAATGGAGTACTACTCAGCAGTGAAAAACAATGACATCATGACATTTTCAGGCAAATGGATGGAACTAGAAAATATCATCCTGAGATAACCCAGATTCAGAAGGACAAACATGGTATATACTCACTCATAAGTGGATACTAGATGTAAAGCAAAGGATAACCAGACTACAACCCACAACTCCAGAGAAGCTAGTTAACAAGGAGAACCCAAAGAAGGATGCATGGATTGCCCTGGGAAGTGGAAATAGATGAGATCTTCATGAATAAACAGAGGATGAGGGGTGGGCAATGGAGAGTAGGGGATGGGGAATGAGAACATAAGGGAATGGGATGGTTGAGCTGGAACAGGGATGGAATGGGAGAGCAATGAAAGAGATACCATGATAGAGGGAGACATCATGGGGACAGAGAGAAACTGGGTGCTAGGGAAGTTCCCAGGAATCTACAAGGATGATTCCAGCTTAGACTACTAGCAATAGTGGAGAGGCTGCCTGAACTGGCTTACCCCAGTAATCAGATTAGTGAATACTCACCCTGTCATCACAGAGCCTTTTTCCAGTAACTGATGGGAACAAATGCAGAAATCCACAGCCAAACACCAGGCTGAGCTCCAGGACTCCAGTCAAAGAGAGAGGAGAGGGATTCTATGAGCAAAGGCATCAAGATCGTGATGGGGAAACCTACAGAGACAACCAAACCAAACTAGTGGGAACTCATGAAATTTAGATCAACAGCTGTGGAGTCTGCATGGGACTGACTGCATAGTGAGACAGTTGTGTAGCTTGATCTGCTTAAGGGCCCCCCAGGCAGTAGGATCAGAATCCATACCTGATGCATGAGCAGGCTTTTTGGAGCCCACTATCTATGATGGGACACCTCACACAGCCTTGAGGCAGGGGGAGGGGCTAGGACCTACCTCTGATAAATGTACCTCCCCATGGGAGGCCTTACCTTCTTGTAGGAGGGAACGGGGGTGCGTTGGGAGGGGGAGGATGGAGGAGTAGGAGGAGGAAAGAGGGGGATCTTTGATCGGTATGTAAAATATATAAAAAATTTTTTCTTAATAAAAAAATAAACCAGACTCAATATATAATATCTGGATTTAAATTGTGTGTATGTGTCAAAAGGGACATGCAGTGGAGGAGACACCATAAAAGAAGGGGCAATGAGGAACACGGGGAGATTGTGTAACCTGTGATACGAATGTAGAAGTTGGAGCTTTCGGTGATGGGAAGAAGGGAGCGGCAATTGGAGTGGAAGGGTGGCAGTGGAAGGCGGGGGGGGGGGGAGAGACAAGTAGGAGCCAACTATATTGACATATATGCATGAAAATGTCATAACTAAATCACTTTGTGTCCTGACTTAAGAATTAATAAAATACTCCAACTTAAAAGGTTATGATTGTATAATTCAGATTTACACATTGTGCCTACCACTTTGTCTCATATTGGCTGTATTATTTTTTTTAATGCCTCAAAGAATTTAATTTTGAAAGTCTTTATCTGGTCATAATTAAGAAAATCTCTTCAGCTATTATTGTACATGACTAAATTCAGAGTCAATAGGCATATTACATATCTTATGAATAAACTTTCTTATTTAGACATTTGTACATCCCAAGTTATTAAAGTGTTTCATTGTCATACAAATCTTTTAGATACTAAATTTATGCAAAACTTTTTGTATATTGATCTGATAATAAAATTAATGTTCAAATGATATCTATAAATCAATAACAAGTGATCAAAATAGCTTGTACAAGGGAAATCTGACTCATTCCTATAAGTCATGGGAGTCTCTCTCAGGTCACATGATTTGTTAAGCAGGAAGCTAAGCTGTTCTTGGTGTCCATAGAGGGAGTGACACCAATTTCATGAATCATGGTGTCCAGTTGAAACCTAAAGTGTTCAGACCATCTCTGTGGCTGCATCCTATTAGCATATTGTCTGTAGAATTGCACTGCTTTGGATCCTGTAGGTACAGATCTTTGCTTGACTTCTGTGTCAGTCCAGAGTGTTCCTTGGCTTGTATGTGTCTCCAATCATTGCCTCTGGGGCCACATGTTTCTCATCTGTTCTTGTGTGAAGTCATATTTTCTGAGGCTCTAAAGCTGACTGGATCATGTTATTCGATTATGAATAAAGATCATTTTCAAATAAGATCATACTAGGTTTTTTGTTTGTTTTGGTTTTTCGAGACAGGGTTTCTCTGTGTAGCTTTGGTGCCTGTCCTGGATCTCACTCTGCAGAACGGGCTGGCCTTGAACTCACAGAGATCCTCCTTGCTCTGCCTCCCAAGTGCTGGGATTAAAGGCGTGTGCCACCACTGCCTGGCAAGATCAGACTAGTTTTAAAGATCAAGATTTTAGCATGTTTAGAGACTTCAACCCAAAGCAATGAACTGTTTGGTCACAGGAACAAGATTACTCTGAAGTGCATCAAGCCATTTACAGTGAACTTTTTATGACAAACATATTTAATGACTATGATGGTAGGGAGGCAACTATAGACATAGAAAACTGAGTTTATATACTCAGAGATTTTTGCCTTTTATGTAATGACTCAGAGATGTCACCCATAAATGCCAGAGCAGCGAGGGAGCAGGGCAGTACTTCTGTGCTGTCTCAGGAGGGAGACCAGACCCTCCATGTTCAAGGTGAGGTCAGTGCATCTGCAGTGCCGACGTCACCTGGGAGCTTGTCTAGAGGGAAGGGCATCCCCATGCCCGTCACACTGGATGTGCAACTTTGACTTTTAAGTTCTTGAGACAGGCTAAGTCGTCACAGGAGAGCCTAGAAATTCTACTCTCAGGATCTTCTTGATCCTTTAGGTCTCTTTAAGAAGTTTGTGTGGAATTCTTATTACCCAGTAACCCCTGTAGCCCACCTCCCATAGAAAAGTAGCCTGAAGCCATTCACTTTAGATCTCAAAACTAAACTAAAATACTCTTTCATGAAATTGCTTCAACATACACAGTCATCTGATTTCAGGCTTCTGCTGTCAACTTTAAAAGGACAAGTAGAAAAAGGTAAAACATTCTAAGTGTGAATACATCTTTTCAAGTCCTCTTTTACCTTTTTTAATCATAATTTTACCATTTTAAAATTATTTTTTTCTTAAAAATGTTAGTTGCCTTGGCCATAATCATCCTTTATGATTGCCCTTCTGACCATTCTATTACCAACAATAATATTCTAGTTCACAGTAACTGGTGTATTTGTCAAAAGAATTATGCTTTCTATGACTTTGTCTTATATGATGGGATACAAATATCACATATTTTGTAGAAGCTCTGCCTTTAGTACTTACACATCTCAACAAATTAAGCAGATTGTTTTCAAGGCTTCATATTTAGTTGTCTAAGATGTATGATAATTGTAATATTTTATCCTAAATGAAACTTTCAAGTAAGTAAGCAAATGCAGTTTCACTAATTCCATGTGTACCACAATCCACTTCAGTTTTAGTTGGAGAATGTCATATGACATTCAACAGTGACTACATCTGAAACCCTGATAACCACAGTTCACTTGTCACTTCAGGGACAGCAAATACTCAGGGTTATGATAATCTGGCTTTTTTTTTTTTCTTTTAGCAAGTCTTGAAGAAAAACTAAGTCCCTTGATCTTTTGTGCATATTCTATTCTGGTTCTTGACTGGAATAAAAGGAATGCATTCCAAATTGAGGGTGACCTAATTCTCTTTTGCTGACAAAGGACTAATGCTTAAACAGTACACTGACCTAGTCTCTCCAAAATCACTCAGGATAGAGAAGATGGTCAGTAGCCCCTGGCTCTTTGAAAACTCTCAGCTGGAAATTTCCCAAGAGTCAATAGGACTCAGAAGAACACTTACCTGTATTCTTGACTTTAAAATATAGCCATCCCTACTATCCAGTATTCCCAGAAACATTTTGATTGAAAATTCTATTTTATATGTCTTCAGACTTTTTATATTTGAAGAAGGCTCATGGAATCCTAGGAATCCATTTTCTTCAGAGGCTTAAACATTAACGAAGCTGCACTCTGTAGATACAGGCTAAACCCAATAGATTTATACTTACCAGTAGATAAAAGAGAATTTAAATCAAAGACTTCAGAAATCATCAACTGATCTTGTACATTTTGAACTCGACAGAATTTTGAGAGAGTCGCTCTGTACATCTCATGATCTTCCTTCTCCTGCAGGTTTGGCAAACAAGTATGTGTGCAAAAAGAGAGCTCAGGTAGGGTGGGGGAAGGGAGGAACCATCAGCCAGATCCTTTCCAAATGGATTCTTACAACTTAAGGTCCTCCTTTTAACCCTCCTTGCTGTGTAATTTACAGTTCCATTTATTCCAGATTATTCATAATAAATGGAGGCTTACAAGTCTGTCTTCTTGGATGGGCTTCTTCTTATTATTTTAATGCATCTTTTTCAAGCATGTTGTTGTATACATCAGTAATTGAGTAAATTCATTATTAAGGTTGAGTCATATATTTCCCCATTTTAACACAATTGGCAATTGGTGGACACGGATTATTATATCCACTGTTTGCAGTAAATAGTATTGCTAGGCATAGTCATGGGTAGTAGAGTAATGTGTTTGTGTCTCTTTTGGGTTAGTTAGTCCACATTTAAATATTTCAGGGAAATAAAAAAAATATTTAAAAAAAAATCTCTGTCCAAAACTTTTTAGACTCCCCCCTCTCAATAAGACATGAATTCTTCGTAGACGGGCTCTGTCTTGTTGTTCATACCTGCCTCGATAGATTCCAGTGCTACTGAAGAGCCATAATGAGGAGCAGGATTGGCTCAGAAGCCAAGAATTCTCATTGGTCTTTCTGGAATTCAGTAAGTTTTTGAGGAGATGATTTTCAGAGTATTGTGCATCTTTAGGAACCATCCAAAGACCCTAAATTATTTAAAGCTATAATTCCACCAGTCCAGTTGTTGAAAATGTGATCAGTTCTGCTTATCCTGCCTTTCTAGACACCTCACCAAGAAAGCCTGCATTCTGAGGCTTTCGATGTCTCTCTCTTGTTCTAGCATGTGGCGATTTTATTATGACACATTATGATGTGGATCTGTTTGTTTTTTATTTTTATTTTTCTGTCCCTTGACTCCCATTCATATTTTTATATCCATTATTTTATACGTTCTATGAAATGTGATAACTTCTCAGCTGTCAAATATTTTCAAATATTTTGTCTGTCTCCTGTGGATGCCTCTGAGGATGATGCTATGCAATGTAAGGGATTTTTCTGGTGTGTGTTTGCCCTACTCCCCTTTCCTATTGCTGTGATAATGAAACACCCTGAGAAGAAGAACTCATGGAAGAAAGAGGGCATCATCACAGACGACAGTGAGGAACTTGAAGCATCTATTCACACTCAAGAACAGACAGAAAATGAATGCAAGACTCTTCGTCAGCCCTCCTTCTCCATTTTCTTGCAGTCCAGGACTCAAACTCAGTGAACTGTGTCTTCCAGCTCCAATTAACATCATCCAAAAAATTCTAGACAGACAGACCTGCAGGCCAACCTGTTCTTAGACAATCTTTCACCCAGCCTCTCTTCCCAGGAGGTTCTAGATCACACCAAGTTGAAGTTTAAAGCTGACCCTGGTAATAAATTCTAACATTCTCAAGGAGAGTCCCAAATAGCCCTTATTCTAAAGACAAATAGTTTCGTCACCAATGTGTCCCCT
>CABHPH010127303.1:0-18513 GCA_902168325.1 Peromyscus nudipes
TGCTTGTGGTACTGAAAGTCAGATTTGACAAGGAGGCTTCTCTACTAAGGGTCACCCCCTCAGGTTATGATTAATATCCTTTAATTTTTTTCTTATTTGACATGAGCTTCTAATCCAACATGAATAAGATTTATTCAAATATGTGTTAAACCTACTACAAGCCAGACAGGGTGCCAAGGACTAGAGACATGATCATGGTGGACAAAGTGGGTCATTGACTCAGTTCACAGATGTTCCTTGTTGTAGTGTGAGAAAACACTGTGCACCCATATTATCCGAACAATGAAGAAGGGTGTCCAATCCAGGGCCTGGTATGGTGATGCCTGTGATTTCAGCCAATGGGGAGACTCAAGGGGGAGAATCATGAGTTTTTAAGATCAGCCTGGGAAAGAGCCTTCCTGGAAAGCAAGGCAGGGAGGGAGGGAGGGAAAGACCTGAATAACAGTGCCGAAGGAAGTTCTGCCTCAAATTCTTTGTTTTGATTCTTTCCTTAGGAGACGAGAATCAATTTATCTGGGAAACAGCAGTCTATCCACCTGGTATTTACTTGTGCCTAAAGTTTCATAAATACCGAAATGTTCATGTAAACTCTCAGTTAATCCATTCAGCAAATGAAGTCAATGAACCCTCATGAAGGAGCTAAGCATATTGAAACAATCAACACCAACTGTCAGTGCTACCGAGTCGAGTCGTGGAAGCTGAGCTTCCGCCATGCAACGAAGCGGGTACCCGCTCCAGCTCCCCGGGAAGTCTCTAGTGCTCTGCCTGGGTGCCCCAGTAGTGAAAACTAAACACTCTGGGACCACTTCATTGCCATATGCAACTATTTCTGTCTACTACCACAAAGGAATTGGCTGCCAAATCTCCTGCACTAGCCACCAAAGCTTGGGAAGGAGACAAGAGTTCACAGGAATGGTTTCGTCTTGAAATTTCCACCAGAAGGGGGATGTGGGTCAGAGGTTGGTGATCTGGGAAAAAGCAGTCCAGTCTTCCTGGGTTTGGTTCTGAAACTACGAAGTTCAGGTATCAAGATGTCTGCCCTTGCTGTGAAGGTAGGTAGCAATTATGTAAGTAAGGCAACCCTGAAAATAAGTTTTAAAAGGCAAAGACAAATGGTAGGGCTGTTAATTGTTAAAATGTTACGAAGAGAAAACCGAATTCAAACTTTTGACTATGGATGTAGTTTACAACAGACAAGTGTTCTGTATTCAGTTCCAGGCCTGTTTAACAGTTTATCTGTTTATCACTTCTAATATCGCTAAGAGATTGCTCAAAACCACCTTAAAACCCACAACCCAAAGCCTAGTTCTTTCTTCAAGGCACACATTTAAAGGGATAGCCTCTGGGGAGGGGGGGTTAGGACGCTTTGGGGCTTTCTGGTGTTTTCACTGAAGCTAACAGGAAACCTTCCCAGAGCCTGTGTTACTTCTTCCTCGGTCTTCTCTAACTCCTTTGTCCAGACACAGCCCACCTTGACGGTGGGGAGCTCAAGGCAGAAGGAGACTCTTGTCTGTGGAAGAGGGTCCAGCCAGACTCATTCCACTTTCCATAAGCAAGTGAGTGTCTGAGAAGCAGTATCTTCAGATGGCCAAAGAGTTTATTTTAACAATAAGTAAACAACAACAACACCCCTAAAAAAAAACCCAGTACTGGTTACCACAGCAAAGATGATCCTTATCTGACTTCTGGCCGGCCTAGAGAGAGGGAGGAATCTTAAAAGGCCCACACCAGCTGTAGGCTCCTCACTGAGGGCCTCTCTCCCGAACATTTCTGACATATCTCAGATTTTTCCAGTTTTACCTTGTGTTAGAAGAGATTGCCTCAGAGTCAAAGCCTCCTACGTGGGAGACCCCACACAGGTGTTATCAAAACTACACCCCCCCACACTGTTAAATCAGCGTTTTCCTCAACCTGTTTCTGCTCAAGGTCTCTGATTGCTTGGCAAGGCTTTGGGAGCCCTCCTGGCTTGATTTCCCTTGCAAGGCTCCTACCAGCACCTGGGAGCCCTCACCCCCAGAGAGAGATGGCTAATGTGCTAATTACCCCGAACCCAAAAATGTCAACTGTAAACAAATGAGAGCTGTGTTTATAATCAATCAGTTTTATGACCTTCTGATGGCGATGATATCAGCAGCGTTTACACTGGAGACCCAGAGCTCATTCGCTGGCCAGCAGCTGGCCGCTTCTGTTGCTCCAGAGCGGAGCATGAGGTGGCCCATTAATTGCAGCATTTGCACTGAAAGGAAAGTGACTTTGGCCAAATGGGCAAACTCTAGTCCTCGAGCCTGCCAAATAAATTATTTTTAAAAACCTTAAAGTCAGCCTGGATGGTTTTCAAACAATCGTGGTCTGGGGGCCTATACTTCCCCCCAATGATAAAATCCCAAATGTGTTCCTTCTGAGCTGTAACTTGATATATAAATGATTTGAAGACAGTGAGAGACACTGATCCCAAGCAAGATGAGGAAAGAGAGCATGGGAAGGAACAGGGTCTCAGGCTTATCTGTACGCAGTACCGAGAAGAGTTTGCCCCTCTTATTTAGAGAATGACCTTTGACCTGTCACCCTTCCTGGCCCTGCCTAGTTCTTCTACCCAGAGATTAGATGAATATGTCTCAGCAGCCTTTGCCTACAGAACACTTTGTGAGCATTAGACCCAGGGATCCATGCAATGTGTAAATATCATAAAATGTGGCAGGAGAAATGTTTACACCGAGTTGTGGTTTCTGATCAAAGCCAAAATGGTTGGGTCCTTGAATGAAAACTTGGGGCTGCACATGTGAGACTTGCAAGTGCCTTTGGCACCTATAAAATGCAATTTGTGAGGTGCCGAACAATGTCCTGGGGGGTCTCCAAAGCCTGCTCCTTTGGCACGGAGATCCTTTCCAAGCCAGTCTCGCCAACATGTGGAGATGTGGGTGCGTGAACTTTGCCTGCGTTCTGGGTTTGCAAAGGGTACAAAGGTTTTTCCAGTGAAGCCCCAAGTGCATTTGTGCCTCAGAACACCTTGCCCTTCATTTAGAGAACCCCCTCCCTCTGCCCCTAGGGAAGCCAAGTCCATCTGTTTCTCATTCGTTTACACTCTACTCATCTTAGGGCTGGTTTTAGTTGGATTTCTTTGTTTTCATTTCAAGAGAACTTTAAGAATACAGAGTGAGGCACGGGTAGCTGATCCTATGCTTCCTCTGCTAAGGTTCTAGCGTTACGTAGACCACTTGCTTGGCGGCACTCAGCTTTATTTCCACCCTTTCCCACTTAACCAGTTTCTATGCATATTTTTTTTTTTTTTTTTTTTTTGGTTTTTCGAGACAGGGTTTCTCTGCATAGCTTTGCGCCTTTCCTGGAACTCGCTTTGGAGACCAGGCTGGCCTCGAACTCACAGAGATCCGCCTGCCTCTGCCTCCCGAGTGCTGGGATTAAAGGCGTGCACCACCACCGCCCGGCTCTATGCATATTTTTTAAAGGAAAAAGTTTAAAAAAAAAAAAAAACTTTCTTCGCTCTAGCAGGGACCTGGAAGCCAGCAAAAATGCTCAGGGTTTGGAGAAAGAACAACAGTTCTCATTTCTTCTAAGGACTCAACTGGATTTTGTTTTCTTTTTTCTTTTTTCTCAGTTTGTGAAAGTGGGTGACTGGCTGGGAACCATTTATTCCACCGGCTTTAGACAACAGGAATATCCCAGTCTTTTCCCCCCCTTTTGTCAAATATTCCTGAATAACAAATATTTGAGATCTGTCAGAACAGTTAACGCTGTCGTTTTCTGGTCTTTGGGGGAGTCATCATCCCTCGGGGCAGCTTTCCTCCCTGGCTTTTAGTCAAATGAGCTCTTGCAAGCATTTTAAGTACTGCCAACTCCTTTCTCCCATACAGTTGCAAAGCTTTTGAAGTCGAAATAAAGGTAGATTACATCCTGTCTCCCTTGTCACAGGGGCAGATAGCCCATGGCTGACACTGTCCTGAATGGCAAGCTCATGTGCTATGCGTGTGTTGTAGCCTGGAACAGGTCCTTATTTGAAGAGTTAAGTGATTAACACTGTTGAGTTACCGAGTTTTGACAGAGGGAAACCCGTGGCACTATTACTAGATAACCAGGTAACATCCTCTAACATTGTCTAACCCTGAGACAATATAACTTGTCAGTGCATTTTCATTTTACCTGGTAATAGCTTTACACATTGACATGTATTCTAGACAGGAGAGTAACAGCTGAATACATCAAACCTACCCATGCAAGGGAAGCCTTGCCATGGTACTGAAGAAGATTCAGAAATGCTACTAGGCTGTAGCTTTAAATACTATTCAAGTGGATGGCAGCCTGAACAGGCATTGAGAACCTGTGGTTGGGACTGGTCTTCCTTGAAATCTGAGATCACGGCCTAGCGTGAGTTAACTAGGCCAGTCATCAAGCCTCTTTCATATGGAAGGCATGCCAGTGGTGCCTAGTCTGGGGGTAGGCTGGTAATTGACACTCTCCACAGCGTGATACCCTGCTGTGGCTGACTTCAAGATGTAGCTAGACTGGGGTAAAAAGAGCCCAAGGAGATTTTATGAACTGGCACAGACTGACACCAGCAGCCCACGAACAGCAGCCCCACTTTCAGGTTGTTGGAGCATGTGACATGCTTACCCACTATTGTATACTTCAATGTGCTTGCTCTCCTTGCTTGTGAGATGCACCAATGAAAAGAAAAAGCATCGTTTCAAAATGAGATTTTAAGGAAAAATACATTTATTGGTTGTATTTTTCATTTCAGAAATGGAATAAAAAAAACCTCACCTTGTTCTTGAGTAAATAGTATTTCATGTTCTAGACTCTCCACCAATGAGTAGGTAGGAAGCTGGGGCTCTTGGCTCATTTGCTTATTAGGAAGTGCTCTCTCAAAGGCTGACACCTTGCACCTTCTGGTGCTTTCCGCTTACTTCCAGAAAGGCTCTCTGCCTTGCCACATGCTAGTCTCCCAAGGTTATCATAACAGCACCATAGAAAGATGCTTCCTACAATAGACACTTATTTCTAACAGTTCTGGAGGCTGAAAATCTGAGGTCGAGGCAGCATGAACAAGGTTACTCTTCAGGTTTTAGTTGATTCCAGATGTGGTCAAGTTGACGAACAAGAATCGCCATCACAGGCATCAATTCTGCTAGACTAGGGCTCTAGCGTGAATTTTGGAGGAGCACAATTCCAAGTTATATGATTACTAGCATACCTCTTTTAGGCTGTGCATTTGATTTTTTTGTTTGCTTGGAGTGTGTGTGTGTGTGTGTGTGTGTGTGTGTGTGTGTCCACCATAACAAATGTGTAACTTGAAGGAGCAGCATCGTCTCCTCTGATAGTTCTCCAGGCCAAGGATCTAACAGCAGGCGTCATTAGAGCCCCTTGGCCTCAGAAGGCTCAAGGGAAGAAGTCCTTATCTCCTCAGCTGGTGGTAGCCCCAGGCGTTCATTGGCTTGTGACAATGTGTCTGTGGCTTTTCCTTTCATCTCCTCCTGGCCTTCCTTCCTGTGACTCTTGAAGGCAGGAGTCATTGAATTTAAGGTCCACTCAGTTATGTCAATGACCTTATAGTTATGACCTTACAGGGTCCTTAGTGTCTACCAAGATCTTTTTCCAAAAAAGGCCACATTCCCAGGTTTCCAGTAGACATCTCTTTTTAGGGGATGAAGGAGGAAAAGCACAGTTCAACTTATGACAGGCTGATTAATACATCCAATAAAATGCATGGGATGAGATTAGATTCATGGTCACAGTCTCTGTGATGCTAAGTGGGGAATTTTGCTTTTTATATGCTTTTCCTAAATTCGGATCAGCTCCTGCTGGCTGTGATAGAAACAGTTCCATGGCCTTCCAACACATAGAGCCTCCATCTATAATATCAAGTTGTGCAACATTATAGTTATGTAACTGGGAACTTCCACTCCTCAGCTCCTTTGAATTCTGGTGTGGCCATTAACAAGTTTCGGAAGACGAACTGTGAACGCAAGTGATGCACGTTAAGTGTTTTATTAGTTATATGTTCTACTTTCAGAGAATGGACTCTGCTTGTGCTCTTCTTGTCTCTCATGGCAGCCTTAGGGAAGCCATGTGAGAATGATGCCTTCAGAAGATGAAAGGAGACTGGATCCCCGAGTCACCACTTTTAGAGAGCTGCTCTGAATAAAGGGCCATTAATGAATATCCTAATGAGACTTTGCATGAACAAGAATTAAACTTTTATTATGTTGAGCCATTGAGATGTGGGGATCATCTGTTATAGCAGCTTATCCTGACTCATACGCTTGCTGGCACAATATATGCACAGTAACACCCATTTTACAGTGAAAGTATACCGTTCCTTCAGAAGATACCACCATGTGATCTTGGCAAGCAAGGAACTGGCCACAAAATGACATTAGCTAGAAGAAATCTTTGACTCTCACAAATTGGTCTTACCTGAAAATATTACAAAGAAACATGAACCATTTTACATAACTTACCTTAATCCTACAAGGACAGGAACCTTGCTTGGTGTCTCTAGACAAGAAGCAAGAATTAATAGCAACATTGATTGATTATTAATGATTTAGAGAGTAATAATGCTGTGAGAAAGAATCTGACTTTTAAAAATACGCAGATGAATTTATATTCAAATTCCTGCTACATTACTTTTTCTGTGTGGTTTGGACAATTATTTAATATTTATATGATTTAGCTTTCTGTATTTATAAAAAGGAGAAAAATGATACCAACTTCACAATGTTACTCTGCAGAGTGAATAATGGAAGGATTTGAAGTGGTGGGTATTGACTCAGGTAATGATTATGGCTGCTTTGTCACCATGGTTACTCCATAATTGGTGTATACTTTCTGAGAATACGTCAAGTGGCTTTGGTTTGCACCACCTTCTTCTGGTTTGGCTTGATGTTTGCAACATCTAGCTTAGCAGGCACAATCACATCTACCAGTCTATTGGTTGAGTTTAAAGAAGCTGGAAAAGATGCTTTCGCTTAGCCACCACGCATGCCTTTACTTCGTCAAGATAATGGACAGTTTTTATGGACACACCCTACCCAGCAAATGACTAATAAGATATTCCAGAATTTTCAGAATGCTAGATAAAGCCATGAGAATCAAGTGGACTTTTCAGCTGGGGAATAACATTTTTACATGAATCGTTTACTTATTTATGGGGCCAAGAGGTGTGCCATGGTGTATATGATGGCCAGAGGGCAACTAGCAGTAGTCACTTCTGTCCTGTAGGGCCAGGGGATCAAACTCAGGTCGTCAGATTTGGTGGCAAGGGCCTTTACTGGCTAAACCACCTCAATAGCCTCATTGGGCGATGTTTTAGATTTGCTTTTATCATTTCTATCCTGGCCCTAATATTTTAGATAATATTCTGATTACCATATTCTATTTCTAGATGGAACTTGGAGGCCAATGAGTACTTCTATGGGTTCTATTTAGTGTTTTGTTCACTACTCTGTCTTAAGTGCTAAGCACATAGTAGCTGGTCAATGAAAATATGAACAAGTAAGCATCTTTAGTATGTATAGAACTGGGTGGCTGCAGAGATGGTTCAGAGGTTAAGACCATTTGCCACTCTTCCAGAGGACCTAGATTCAGTCCCCGGCACTACCTAGCAGCTTACAACCATCCGTAGCTCTCGTTATAGGGTATCCAACACCCTCCTGTGGCTTCTGCAGGTACCAGGAACACATTTGGTGAACATATGTATGTGTAAACAAACACTCACACAAATAAAAAAACTTTAAAAAATAATAAATGTAGAACTTAATCAAAGACGAATATGAAGACGTCTTAGAACTTAAGACTTAGTGTGAAAAAATAAAAAATAAAAATAAAAATAAAAAAAGACTTAGTGTCTTTGATAGAACCCAGATAAGCTGATAATTTTACCTACATATTCTTGCTTTGAAGTGATTAAGTATGTGAATTACATGGTGAGAGCAGGAAACCATGATCCGGAGCCTTATGATGGCACCCATCTCTACTATTCTTCCTGACTAGAAATACAGTTTTCTGTGCCTTGGCCAGGAGCAGGGGTTTCAAAGGTCTCTCCTGGGAATGACCTTTTTCTCTTTCCAGTTGATTTCTTGAGTGTTGTCATAACAACCAAAAACTGAAGAGTACAGAAAGGAATTGACTGCCTGGGGCACAAAGGAACTTTTGAGGATGATAGAAATGGTCTAGATCTTAGTGGTATTTTCATGATTGAACCTACAAAAGCATATAGTACACTAAAAAAAATGAGTGAAGGTTATTGTGTAAATTATATCTCAGTGTCAATTAAAAATGCTTCATATAAATCTAAAATTTATGAAGTCATATTCTCTTGCTCAGTTCTCAGATTCAAGCCAGTATACTATTAAACTAGAATTCATAGCCAAAAGACACAGCCAGGTCCCCAGGAGGGAGAAACACGTCGTCCATACACTCAACAAGACATGCTAAGAGCCCTCTAGATGTACAGGGGATACAGCTGGAATTAAAGGTCAGAGGGCCCATTAGGCTGTATACAATTCCCATATCATCATCTCCCATGGCCTGAGCTTCCTCCTCCCACCTTGCACCTGTGGTTTCATACAGAATGTATCAGGACCAGTTGACACAGGAAGCAAAAGCTGAGCTTGCTTGTGAATGTGTTGGCTTAAAATATGGGTCTATGGGGAGGAATCTTTGTGGTAAACATGGTGGTGTCATGTAGCTTTCCCTTTGGATGGTAAGGGACGTGTCCAAAGGAAGAATATATACTGACTCATGGGCAGTTGCAGGTGGGTTAAATAGTCAGGGGACTGGAGGAGTGATCAGAATCATGGGACCAGCAGATGCAGGGAAGGGGACCATGGATGGACTTTTGCAATAAGCCAGTGTGAAAGTGTTTGCACTACATTTTAGTATTCCTGAACATTAACCATAAAAACAAAGAAAAACCTGAAACGACCAAACGAGTGGAATCCTTTGCCAGTGATGATCACCCAGCTTCTGCCATTGGTTCTCCCAGGGAAAGCACAATGCTTTCTTGAGCAGTACAGCTACAGAGGCTCTGCATGGACCCTAGCACGTGGTTTTCTACTCCTCAAGACTGATTCAGCACTTGCTGCTGGCTCTAGATGCATGCTAGCAGAGAAAGTACCTCAAGCCTGGCTTACAACAACCAGTCACTTGATGCAAATTGTTTACATCAGTTTCTTTCTAGCTGGGTTTATCCTGACTCAAATCAGCACATATTTTAGAAATGAACATCTTTCTTACCCAACAGACTTCATTTAAGCTTTTATGATTAATGTTTGACCTACAAATATGAGAGCATTGCTGACACATTAGACTAGAGACCAAATTTACACGGATGAAAGTATGTCAGTGGTAATATGGGGGGCACTGACCCCATCACATACTGCAGCATTCAGAAGCCTCTAGTTAGGCAGACAGATAAAACAACTTTTTGAAAGTATAATTCAGATGTCAGCTTTGGAATAATCTAACAAGGATGAGATGCCATCTTCCAGGATGCAAGACATATTTATGGGCAATGACCTACCATGTGGTACTATGCTCCCAGTGGGACTGATACACAGGGCTCAGGGACAATGGGATGGCCCCAAACACCATGATCTAGTGCCTCTTGGAGAATCAATCTCTGTCATCTCCACGATTCTAGATGTCATAATCTAGAGATTTTGATACCCAGAGAAGAATGCTTCTACAAAAGGACACAGAAAAAAATATCATTATATTTAAGTTATTATTGCTGCTGGTCACTATAGAGTCTCACTACCAAGAAACAGTGAGACAAAAGAATCACCAACGGTGGGGCTAATTGACCCTGGGAATTAGGTAGATTAGGTGTGAGGAAAAGTGCTCTGGGTCCTCTGAATTGTCTGTTGGTACTCTCCTATCTAGTGTGGTCATTTGGTGGCGGGTAAATAATTAAACAACCAACTAGAAGTCATGACTAGAGCTTTTTGTCTCATCAACTTTCATACTGTAAGTTTCCACAGAAGACTAAAGGAGCTATTCCCATGTGGGGTGCATTAATAGAGAGAGTGAGTTAGTATGCGTTCTACAAGTTGTACAGTGCACTACCTAACTTCATCCTCTTGAAGACATAGACACTCATCTCCCCAGCTGCTCCAATACCACTCACAAACAGTCTACAGGTGAATTCTTCTCCTCAGTAGAATAAAGATACATTTCAGGGTACACTCCTCCCTGGGGTACCTCATGTTCAGTGACTGGTCATTATGGGGGTAAAAAGGCACAGCTGTCTACCTCAACTCAGAAAAGCACCCAAGGAATGTTCCAGTTACAGAATTCTTTTTTTTTTTTTTTCACAACAGGATTTCTTTGTGTAGCCCTGGCTGTCCTGGAACTCACTCTGTAGACCAGGCTGGCCTCGAACTCAGAGATCCACCTGCTCTGCCTCCCAAGTGCTGGAATTCCAGAATTCTTTATGGGAACTATGTTGATGTCCTGTCTGCTTGACCCTGTCCCAGTCTCCCTGCTTACAGATATTGTTTCTGAGAACATTACTTTACGGAAGTTGTCACAAGGGCACAGAGATCTCCAGATGAGACACAAACATAGGGAAAAGAAGAAACAGATAAACAACAACAACAAAAAGAAAATTTCCATAATCTATCATCGCTCTATTAATAACTCCCCATTTCACTTCAACCTCTTTTCTATGAATGCATACTACATAATTTTTGTTGTGTACATTGTTTTTATAGCTTACTTTTTAAATTTCATATATTGTGAATATTTTGGCCATTCTTCTTTAGCATTCCTCTTAAGTTGCTGTACAATTCATAACATGCTATGCCAAGGTTCCACTGTGTGGTCTCCGACCTTGTCAGTATTGTAGACAATGCCGTGATTGTCACTGAATCAGACTCACATGGCTGTAACAAAATGTTGATGCAATTCACTTATAAATAGAGAAGATTTGTTTGGGTTTATGGTCTTGGAGACTCCTGTCCAATGAATGTTGGCCTCTGGGAAGAGCAGCACCCATGACAGAGTAAACCACCTACACCACAAGCCGGGGCCAAAGACAAGAAAACACAGACTGGAGCCCCATAGTCCCTTTTGTCATGCTCTTGAAGATCTGCCATTGGTCTTTACCTCTGAAAGGCCAACCACACTTCCCGATACTGCCATGCTGGTGGCCAACACTCTTACTTATGGACTTTTATAATGTCTAATATCCAAATACAGCAGTTTATTCATGTAGCTAAATCTCGGCCCATTTGTGGGTGGTTTTTCTTTTTTCCTACAAATGTAGGAGATGATCAAAAGCTATGGGCATATTATCTGTCTGTAGCTATGTTATATGTAGATACAGAAACAGGTGTGTGTGTGTGTGTGTGTGTGTGTGTGTGTGTGTGTGTGTGTGTGTGTAATTCAAACCATACTCCAAGTAGATCACATGGTTATATCTTTAAAATATGCATTATCTAGATTTTCCAGTGCGTAGTACTGGGGTCTAATATGTTGACAAAGAGGATTTCAACACGTTTATCCCTTCTAATCCTTCATGGGTTGTGGAGGCCCCATTTACAAGGTATCTTGAAGTGAGGGGGGATTCTATTACCAGTATTTCACCTAAGATGTGGACATACTGTGGCTTTTAGATTTCTTCCCGTTTTTACATTATTTCGATCAGAAAGGGATACAAGACCCTTCCCCGTTTTTATATACATAAACTTCTAGTCCCCACTGATACCCTGCACCTCTGTATTTAAATAATTTCCAAATTTAAAACATTGCCTGGAACTCTACTACTCTTCCCCAGAAGGGACAACTGTGGGGCATGAAAGAGGAGAGAAGATACATGAAGCCAGAGGCAGGGCCCTCGTTCCAATTAATGGACATCTTGGAGGAGAGCATAAGTAATTGGTTTTGAGGTTGTTCCCCTGCCTCTGAAGGACAGCCGAGGTGCTCATCAAGATGTGCCAAATGTTTATAGACGGCCTCTTTGGATGAATATCTGTTTTAAATAAGGGAATTTAAAGGGGCCTGTAACTCACTTAAATCACACCAAGATGGGAGACTGGAGACAGGATATGGCTTCCAGTTGAAATTCCTTGATCTCTGGCTTAGTCTTAATTTTATAGATAACAAAAGCCATCACTGGAAGAGCTTTAACCACTTGTGTCCAAATAGTATTCAGATGGGATGCAGGCTTCGGGCTCTCCCCACGCTTATTGGTCCAGAGGCATTTTCATCTGAGGGCAAAAGCTCAGTGTTTGTTTGCTCAATGAGCACATACAATCCGTGGCTTGCAAAACCTCCTGAGTGTCTTTCCACCAGGAGAAAAGCTGAACTGTTGAGCATTGGTCCCTTGTCATTAACACCCTAAGCCCATGCTGCTGACCACTGAGTCCTGAGAGATCAACTACAGTTCTTCCTTGACTGGGCCTCCCTTTCTTCCTGCAGGGTGGGCCCAGCTCACACGTCCTGCCTGGGTTTGGACCCATCCTACTGTACGAACAGTGAGATGTCACTGAACTTTGTGTTAGGCAGAGGTACTGGGGAGATGCTGGCACTCGCAGAGATAACGAAGGACTTGGTCACGGAAAGCAAGTAATAAAACCAGCTCCGAATAAGGAAAATCAAAGGTGTGTACACACTCGGAGAAACACCAGCCAGGAAGTGAGGAAGGAAAGATACACGGTTAAGGACCAAGGAAAAATGATGTCTAGACAACGTCTGCCACTAAGCAGGTGTGTGAGCTTGGACAATTTATTTACTTTTCTAGGGCCTTGATTTGCCAGTGTTGGTAAGTGAAGGGCTCAGACCAGAGTCAAGAAAATCATTCCTTCTTCAGGTGCCAAAGTTCCCTAATTTTATTTTAAATTCATGTTGAAATTTTATTTTTAATTATTAATTAATTAGGTAATTAATTAATTAATTAGGTAATTAATTAATTAACTTTTGGTGCTTTTCTTGCTGGAACTGTGAGCTATTTCTTCTGGGTTTTAAATCTTAATGACTCTATATGACTGCTCACTTCTAAACTCTCCCTCCCCTTAACCCCCAATAACCTGTAAACAGCGTCTCCTTCACCACAGTGTTGTTCAAACTCCACAGTTGGGTGGTGACCAATGGCCTCCACCATCCCCTTCCCATGGCCCAGGGATCACACAAGGCTTACTCTCCTCTGCTTTGATCCATACCTTCTGTCTTGGCTCCCTTCCTTCCTCTACTGGTTTTTAAGAAAGAAGGCAAAGCCCTTAGCCCTTTAGCTGCCTTTCTGCTGCCTCTCCCTAAAAATCTCAGGGTCAAAATGCTGGTGAGCCCTGATTTCAAGGTCCATAATCCTACTGAAAGTCAAGGTCACTTAAAACCTCCTCTCCAGCTCCTCAGGGAGGTGGTGTCTGTGCCCCTTCTCTGCTGTGGTGTGGAGAAGGCGCCTTAGGATTGTCTCTGTTCATTGTTTCCAACTCGCTGCTCCGCTGTGCTTGCTGAATCAAAGCCAACAATTCCCAGAAGCCGAACCCGTGCATTGTAAACCCTGATTTCGGTGGGTCTGCCACTTCGTTTGATGCTACTAACCATTTTCTGCAGTGCTGATAGCTTCTGTTTTCTCCATCTTGGCGTTCTCACCCCACTTCATCCACAGTTTCTTCTTCTCCTTTGCTAGTTCCTCTTTACCTCCTCAGACTTGAACACCAGACTGTACAGACTCCCTGGCCTCTCTTCCACAGAAGCCACTTCCTGGATGACAGCACCCAGCTTCCGGGACTTGATCTTGCCTGTACTCCAGTGATATCCAGATATATGCCCCCAGCCCAGATGTCCCCCTTACCTCCAGACTCACTAACCATCTGTCAACATGGTTATTTTATAATCTCAAACTCTGGGTCTGCGACTGAACCTGTTCCTCTCTAGTAGCCCCCACCTCAAAGACACTGGTAACTCCATCCCATCAGTTACTCAGGCTAAAACTCTTGGAGACATTTGTGGGAACTTTTACTCACATCCTCTTCTATTGATATCTTCGCTTTCAGAATATATGCAGAGTACACCCATTTCTTCCCACCTCCACTGCCATGGTCGAAGCCCTCCTGGTCTCTTTGCTTCTTATCTTACCGTAACCAGTCATGCGAACAACCCAGCAGACATTGTGGTCTTTAAAATTGTAAGCCAAATTACAGGTCTCCTTTCAACTACCCTCTAGTGCAGGGGTTTCAACCTGTGGGTTGAGACCCCTTTGGGGTGGTATATCAGATGTCCTGCATATCAGATATTTACATTACAATTTAATGACAATAGCAAAATTGCAGTTATGAAGTAACAATGAAATAATTTTTGGTTGGGGTCACCACAACATGAGGAACTGTATTAAAGGGTCGCAGCTTTAGGAAGTTTGAGAACCACCGTTCTAGTGCTTTTTTTAAAAAAAATTCTGGCTCAGAATAAGTTTTCAAGTTTATAATGATCTACAAATGTTCTAAACATTCTGCACACTTTCCCCTTTAATAGTTCCCTCGGTTCTCCACACTGATCCCTTTGCTTCATAGCAACTAGTCTGGCCTTGGCACCATTTTGGTCTCAGAACCATTGAGTAACCTGTTCCCTCGGCTTGGTGTGCTCCTCTTTCACGGCTCACTACTCCACCATGTATGAAGCAACCAATTGTCTTGTACCCTGTCTCTTTCATTCTCTAGGAAAAAAACTTCACGAGGCATAGGTGTGGGGAGCAGAGGAAGTCCTGAGTGATATGTCTTGTTGACATGAGCATAGTCATGCCAAAGACCCCGTGCCTCAGGCCCTGGGAATGGCAAGATCTTCCCCTGGTCCAAGTACAGAGGTTGACAAACCAGTGACCTTTAGCTAAAACCAGTACATGAAGAAATTATCAACCACAGTGACCTCCTCCAGGACGACTGTAGCCTGGGACTGCTCCCCTACCGAGACTAGCCAAGCTGCCTCCTCCTCCATTCTGTGCGTAATAAATTCACTGGGTTTTCCGGTCGCTGCTGGTGTGTCTCTGTCAGCGTGCATGTCCCACCCGGTCCCAGCTTTTCTGCACACGTGTCTGCAGTTTCTTCACTTCCTGCTGCCCAAGTCAAGTCAGTCCCAAAGCCATGCAGATCAGAGATCGCCACACAGAGGTCTCTTCTGTGCTCTTCATTGCTAAGTTCCCAGTGCCCACTCCTGGGGTTGGTGTATAGTTGAGTACACATGTACACAGACGTGTGAAGAAATGAGGAGGATTTCAACTCGTTCCTGTGGGGTTGGGCAAGTTTCTATTGGGTAAAGGAGAAGGGAGGACCAAGGGTTTGGTCTAGCTGGGAGCCATGTTCCCTGATCTGTGAATATGCTGAATCACAGGGACAGCACAGCTTAGATGAGAGGCCAGCTAGTACTGCCACTCACAGAGGTAAATTCTCACATGCTGCTGTGGGGAGGCAGCGATGCCCAGGGCTTCTGTGAGATGGAAGACTCCTCCTACTCCTACTCATTTGCATACCCTTACTCATAATCATGCAGTAACAATGCACACTTGCCTAAAGATGGCTTCTGAGATGCACACATTCCCAATATCAGCTGGGAGAAATCCAGAAACCACCATCCCAGCTGAAATCTGTGCACCAGTCATCTTAATATTCCCTTATCAATGGCAGTCCAAGAACATATGGATCTGGACACTTGGTAGCATATTGTCATTTATAAGCCTAGAAGTCTGGTCAACTAGCCTAAATAAACAAGAAAAAAAGAGTCCTGGGCTCTAAGTACGTGGAAGGTGAATGGATGTTTTGAGGGACAGCTAGCTGGGGGAGCCCAGATGAAATTGACTTTGTGTGTGTTGCTCAGATTTCTCTTTCCTGGGCTGGTTTCATTCTAAAACATACTCTCTGCCAACAATGGCAAAGATATATGTCAGGTGATTCTGAGCTAATGTGGGCCATGTCCCTATCACAATTCCCTTAAGGTAGCAAGGGAAAAGTTACCAAAGAGGGCCAAGCCAAGCAAATGCAATGTTAACATGACTGCTCTTCTCTTGGTGGCCATTTGGGAGGTTGACTTATTCAAAAATTTGAAATGTGTTTTTATTTCCTTGAAGCCAATGACATAGGCTATTCTTTGTAAACCCAGCTGGCTTCTATTACCGCGTTTCTTAGAAGCCCATAATGTTTTATTTCCTCTGCAACTCTTTCATAATGTTATTGTTCCTAATAACATTGATGAGGATTTGGGAACTTCAGACCAAACACAGTTGAGATGCTGGTTAGCCCCTTTGGTGGCTCTGTCATGAGCTGCTGAAAATTATGCAGCGATTCAAGCCGTGTGGTCTTCCCTCCAGACAGGCCTCACACCATCCTTTGGCCAAAGGCAAAACTTAGTAGACTTCTACTCTGGAGTGTGGCACAGCTGGAGAACAAACTCATAACTTAGGGTATCCAAAGGCTCCCCCTGCATTTCAGCAAGAAGTTTGAGACCAGTTGGCATGAGCCCTAGACATGGGTCTAAGCCGTCATCTCCAGGTCTGTTTGATCCAGGGAGTGGGATGGGAATACTGACCTTATTTTTGGAGAAAATGGGTCATTGTCATTAGAAAGTCACTTTTCTGCTCTCCCCAGGGAGCTCTTGATGGAAACTCTAAGGCGCTGAAGGAAGTAGAGACAATTCAGGTTGATAGCCTCCAGCAGAAAAACAAATTCTGCTGATTTTAGTAGTAAATCGGTTTGTGAGCAAAATACTAGGTGGCTAACAAGATCGCTGAGGCGGGTGACGATTCCAGCCCAGAAAATTGTCAGGGGCATAATATCTGTTATGGTTTGAACTTGGAATGGTCCCCAGTTTGCAATGCTCCTCTGAAGGCTGTGGAGTCTTGACTGGATAGATCCTGGCTGGAAGAAGAAAGACGTTTGGAGTAGGCTTTTAAGGGTGATTATCCACGTCTTGTTCTAAGCAGTGTCTCTCCTTCCCTGTTGGCTACCACATGACAAGCAGTAGCCTCATGGTCCAGCCACCACTGGCCACTGACAGAACCCCTGTGCATCCATATCCATACCTTTCTTACCAGGAGAGGCCGAAATCCTCTAAAAACGTAGGACAAAATACATCTTCCCTCCTTTAGTGTTTTTTTTTTTTTTTTTTTTTTTGTACCAGGTATGTTTGCATAGCTGTGAGGAGAGTGACGAATGCATATATTATGGGTTGAATTATTCCCTTGTCACAGCGATCAAGTCTGCATCCTGGACCTATGAAGATGATGGTGCTAAGAAAAAACAGGTATTTGACCATGTGCTCTAGTTAAAATGTGGCCACAGGCTTCCTAATATAATGGCTGGTTGTCTGTAAGAGAAAGAAGCAGAGATTGGCCCCCAGTGAAGCGTTCATGTGAAGATGGAGGCAGAGGTTGGAGTTACCATGCCCTGTACCAACTGCTAGAAATCAACAACAGCCAAAGAGGCTTCGATCATCGAGGCTTCAGACGGACATGTGTCCGCCAACTTGATTTAGATGTTATAGCCTCTAGAAGCAAATCCATGTTTCTTCTCTGGCGATATTCAGTTCGAGGCACTTTGCTGTGGTAGCTAACAGTCCTCAGAGTTCCACCTAGTCACGTCTAAGGAAGACACCAGTCACTATCCTCAGGATGATACCCCTATTTACCTCACTTCTTATTTTTAGTCAGGAGTGTCTACCTGTCTGAAGTGGGGGGTCACACACCTAATCTAGACCTGCTGATAAGAGGAGAGAAGGCAACAGTCTGGCCTTTTGGGGGGGGGGTGACACAGCTGACCTTGGTAGGTTAGCAGCTTCAGGTCCTTGGCAAGGAAAACAAGCCCACAAACAAACACAAACATGCAAACTACGTCACCGCAACAGATATATTAGTTATGCTTCTTCTCACTGTGACAAATACCCAACAGAATACCAGAGAGAAGCAACTGAAGAAGGTAAGGTCCTGTTTATGCTTTCAGTTCCAGGGGATTCGTCCATCATGGTGGAGGAGGTATGGCAGCAAGGGTAGGGGCATGTGGTCTCTTTCTTTCCTACCAGGAAGCAGAGGATGATGGGGGCTCGCTCAGAGTGCTTTCTCCTCTTTAGTCCATTCCATGGAATGGTACCACCCACACTGAGGGTGCGCCCTCCTCCCTCAATTAGCCTAATGTAAATCCCTCACAGCTGTGCCCCGAGATTCGATTTTAAGATGATTCTAAATCTCATCCAGTTGACAGTCAGAATTAATCGTCACAACGTAAACATGCAAGAAAGAAGCAGTTTAAACATGGGGTAGACGGCAGATAGTAAAAGCGAGGTTGAAGATGGCGGATAATTTTTTTTTTTTTTTTGACACGCACTAGAGAGATTACAAGCTTTTTGTTGTTTTCAGGTCCCTGCTAGAAGGCAGGGACTGTATAGGTTTCCATTAGGGACCTGAGAAAGTCATTGATTGCCCAGACATCTCTGCAAAAAACAAGGCAGGTGTGTGTTAATGCAGATGCTGTGCCTCCACAAGCCTGGGCAGACTCTGAGAGGGCCAGGCTCCTCCCC
>CABHPH010127304.1:969-20955 GCA_902168325.1 Peromyscus nudipes
AAAAAAAATGAATGTACACACTGCCTGCCTCCCTAACCCTCTCAGAGTGATCATTATTTGACCTCCAAACCCACTCCATATTTTTCTTTATTTGGTGCTAACTCACTTTGGATAACAAATGGTGTATGGAAAGCCTTAAGTGAAATTTCCTCAGACTTGTGCTGTGGGGCTGCGTTGATTCTCACTGTCTAGCTGCCTTTACAATGTTCAGGTCCTTTTTCAAACTACCCCGGCAGTACTAAAAGGGACAGCTATCTGAGGTCTTGTTTGAGAGCTCCAGCAGGAGCGCAGCCACGTGGGTCTTTAAAGCCCAGATGCAGGTCCATTGAACTGATTCTCAAGAGGGCGGGGCCTCGAGCAGAATCTGGGTCTATGCCGACCCATGAGGTCTCCGCCCCTTTTCCATGTCTCCGCCCCCTTTCCTGCTCCGCCCCCTTTTCGTCTGAAGAGTCCACCCTGTCCTTCTCCCTCAAGCTCCTTCCCCTAACTCATCCCTGAACACTAACTCAGTTCTCTGTGTCACAGTGGACAGTGTGGCAGTTGAGGAACAGGAGCGTGAGCGGCGGCGACAGGTGGTAGAGAAATTCCAGAAGGCGCCCTTCGAGGAGATTGCAGCCCACTGTGGGGCCCGGGTGAGTAGTATACCATAGGGTGCTTCCTGACCAATCAGAAACCAGACTTGGGTCCGGGGCAGGGCTGGCTCTTTGTCCTGCAGAAATTAGGGTTTTGGTTCCAGTATACAGTACACTGCTGTTTACCCCAATGCTCTCCGCCACATTGCTTCCCCTGAGCCCAGTGACTGCTCTGTAGCACTCATTGTCTTGGACCTTTAATCCCAGTGTTTAGGAGGCAGAGGCAGGCAAATCTCTGTAAAGTTGAGGCCAGCGCCGGGTGTTGGTGGTGCACGCCTTTAATCCCAGCACTCGGGAGGTGGCAGAGGCAGGTGGATCTCTGTGAGTTCGAGGCCAGCCTGGGCTACAGAGTGAAATCCAGGACAGGCACCAAAACTACACAGAGAAACCTTGTGTTGAAAAAAACAAAAAAACAAACAAACAAACAAACAAAAAAATCGAGGCCAGCTTGGTTTACATAGATAATCCCAGGCCAGAGCCAGAGCTACATAGTGAGACCTCAAAAAAAGGCAGGCAGGGAGCGGGGTGGGGGTGGGGTGAGAGGTGGGAGGTGTAAGGGAGGTGGGTGCCAGCTGGGTGGGGTGGCTCACACCTTTAAACCATCACTCAGAAGGTAGAGGCAGTAGATCTGAGTTCAAGGCCAGACTGGTCTTCATAGATAATCCCAGGTTAGACAGGGTTGTACGCTGTCAACAAAATAAAATTTTTTAATATTATTATTATCTTGTGTGTATGTATATGTAGGTCAAAGGACTTTGGGTCTCCCCTTCCACCTTTATGTGGGTTCCAGGGATTGAATTCAGGCCATCAGGCTTTTGTAGCATGCACTGTACCCCTGGAGCCCTCTCACCAGCCAGGTTCCTTTAAATGAGGGTCTTGCTATACCGTCTTGGGCTGGCCTTGAACTCTCTATGTAGCCTAGGCTCACATTACAACATTCAATCACAACCATCCTGCCTTCTGAGTGCTGAGATTACAGGCATGTGGCTTATACTTCAAATTTATCTATATAAGATCTACATATTTTGTAGTTGTATAAGAACATGTATCTTCCAAGCCTGTGCTTCCTGTCCTAAGTTATTCCCATCCATCTTTGAGAGGTAGACTGCCCATTTTATGATCTCCGAGAAGGCCCAAGTGCTGGACTCATGTCAAGAAAGAGTAACGTCAGCTCCGGTCTCCTGACCCTATGCCCAACAGACCCTGCTACCCATACTAAGGAGCAGAAGCCTGCCCAAACGCTCCGTGGTATTCCTGGCCCTCTTTCAGTCCCCCAGCCAGCCTTTGATGAGTGGTTGTCCCTGATCTGAATGTTCAAGTCGAACAGACAGGTGCCAGGGATAAGAGCACACCTACCTGGTTACCCTCCCACGGTTGCTGCAGTCAGAAGCTTCCAGGTGTCCTTAGAGGTGGCAGGGAGGTGGCAGCTGACCCTCTTGGAGCCTGAAGCTCACTTCTCTTCTGTCTGTGTCTAGGCATCGCTGCTGCAGAGCAAGCTCAACCAGATCTTTGAAATCACCATCCGGTAAGTGGTAACATGGGCAGGGGACCCTACCTCTGGTTCCAGCGTCAGGGGTGAGGGCTGGTACCCTAAGTCCTCTTCTCACGCCTGCTTACAGCCCTCCCTCCACCCCCAACCTCTATTCCCAGCCACCGTGAAGAGGGCAAGAGATTGGCTCAGTAAGGCCTAGAGAAGGCCAGGAGTCAGGGCTGGGGAGATGGCTCAGTGGTTATGAGCACTCACTGCTGTTCCAAAGGTCCTGAGTTCAATTCCCAGCTTTCCACATGGCAACTCACAACTGCCTGATGCCCTCTTCTGGTGTGCAGATGTACATGCTGACAAAGTACCCATATAAATAAATAAACAAATCTTTTTTTTTTTTTTTTTTTTTTTTTTTGGTTTTTCGAGACAGGGTTTCTCTGTGAAATAATTAAATCTTAAAAAAATTAAAATTGAAAAAAAGACAGGAGTCTTAGTGTCCCAGGCAAATACTTGATTTCTAAAGCACCTGTTTCACCATAGAGCAATGGTTCTCAATCTGTGGGTCACGGCCCACTTTGGGGGTCACATATCAGATATCCTGCATATCAGGTATTTATATTACGGTTCATAACAGTAGCAAAATTAGAGTTATGAAGTAGTAACCAAATAATTTTATGGTTGGTAGGGGGGGTCACCACAACATGAGGAACTGTATTAAAGGGCTGCAGCTTTGGGAAGGTTGAGAGCCGCCGCTATAGAGCCTACCGGAAGTCTTGACTGGACTGAAGAGTCTAGAACATCTTGAAAATCTGGAACTCATGGGGAATGGCATGAGTTTTAAAGAGAAACTGAAGCCGGGTGGCGGTGGCGCACGCCTTTAATGCCAGCACTTGGAAGGCAGAGCCAGGTGGATCTCTGTGAGTTCGAGGCCAGCCTGGGCTATAGAGTGAGATTCAGGACAGGCACCAAAACTACACAGAGAAACCCTGTCTCAAAATACCAAAGAGGGAGGGAGAGAGGGGGGGGGAGGGAGAAACTGTAACTGACTGCTGGGTTCAGTTACACAAGGGTGGGACCCCAATTCCTGCCTCACACCTTTCTCTTCCATGTGTCCCTAGGCCCCCTCCAAGCCCTTCAGGGACCATCACTGCAGCCTATGGCCAGCCACAGAACCATTCCATCCCCGTCTATGAGATGAAATTTCCCGATCTGTGTGTGTACTGAATTCCAAGAGACGGAACTCCTTAGAGGACACTGTGGGAGGACCGCCCGCCTGCCCACTCTCACCATCTGGAAATCTAGCTGGGAGAGCTGAGAAATAGTCACCTTGGACAGTGGCTCTTCCCAAGTTGAGCAAAGATGGAGCCTCCGGTCCTCTGTGGCCCTCCTGCCTCCTCCTGGTCTTCCATGAGGAATATCCAGCCACCTGCCCCGTGGGGCTAATGAGCATCTCACCTGTCTTCCCTTTTGTATCAGCCAGGGACAGAGAATCATGAGGGTGTCTCCACTGAGAAGCAGTGGGGCCTGGGAAGCTTCCACTGGGAATGTGTCTATGAGGGAGTGTCAGCCACCCCCGAGGGAAGGAGCCTGATGAAGACGTGATTGGTCTAAGGAAGCCATAGATGATACTCGGGGAAGCTGAGGAAAGCACCCCCTCATCAAGAAGTGACAGTGTGAGAGATGTCTGCTCTCACCTTAGTCTCGGGTGTCCTGCCCGGCCTCTTCTTTAATCTCCAGTGTCTCTTTTTCTACTATCCATGAATGCTGAGCACTTAGAGCAGGAGCTGGGGTAGAGATGCCGGCGGAACAGCAACAGGCTGGGGACGGAGGGGGACTGCCGATGCTGCCACCTAGGCTGGGTGGCAGCATCGGCAAGGCACACTGTGACCAGTCTGTGCCCCTGCTGTGTTGTGTCTTCTCAGCTCCTCTATCCAGAGGAAGTCTGTGGCGGATCTTCTCTGGTTCTCTCTCTTCTGGAGGTTTCCCGGGTAGTTAAGTTTGTTCCCTGATGTCATTCTTCCAAATATCCCACAGTGTTCCCCCACCCTCTGGGCTGAGAGAAAGCTGAGCAAGCTAGCTGGTTCTAGAGGACTGAAAAGCAGGGGAAAAGATGCTGGGGCCCTGATGCCGGTTCACATCACTTCCTGGAAGATGCTGCCAGCAGAACTCTGTGTTTGTTTGTTTGTTGGGAGGTTGGGAGGGTTGGGGGCAGAGGAGGGAGCAATTGAGCAAGTGCCATTTTGGGGTTCAAGGAAAGAGATTTAACAGCTAGGATTGAAATATTTTCCCTCTCTGGGCAAAGTCTGAGACATTGGGGACAATTAATTGGCCTTGCTGTGGCCTGGTAGAGGTGGTGGAAACCCCTTTGGCTTCCGTTTTCCCTTTGTGCCACCTGCCTGTGCCTATGTGACTCATGTGTGCCGGGAGCAGCTAACCCAGGACTGGGTGGGTGCAAAAAGGACCACTCGACCCTTTCCTGATGCCCCTCTGGGTGCCTTTGTGCCTCCCAGGATGCCTCTGGCAGCACCCCAGGCCTCTTCCAGTGGGAGCACCCTATGGTCCAGGACAGTCCTTTCTCTCCCTTTTCAACTTCCCATAAGTTTTCTGAGCTGTTTTCCTCTCAAACTGCCTCTAGAGATTTTGCTTCTTAGGAAAAGAGAGTAGATCTGTTGACCTGCAGGAGTCCTTTCTAGGGTGGAATTTTAGGCAGTGTGACCTGGGGTCATAAAGGAGCCATTTCTGCTAAGGAGGGTGCAGGCTTCTCGGGACGCTCTAGATCACAGCCCTGCCTATGACCCTGCATGATTGACAGCCTGCTCACTAGGACAGGTGGGAACATTTTCCAGAATTAGGAGAACTGGAACACATGTACAGCCCCATTGCACACGTGCTAAATGTCACAGATGGGGCCCGTCTGACCCTGTCCCCATAGTTTCTTCACTTCTAATGCAACTCTTTCCCGTGGTCTCTGCGCTGAGCTATGGGCTCATGGCTCCTGCATGGCCTGCATGATCTCAGGTCCCTGAGGGCGAGGCTGCCCGTGACTTTGGAGCCATGTGGCTGTTGCTCAATCCAACTTTATAAGCATGGACTTAGGTTTTTTTCCTTAATATCTCTTTAGTAAGAAGTCAAGTTTTAAAAAAAAGCACGAAGGCAACTAACCCTTTAGAAACTAAGAAAATCTAAGGTTTGAACTAAAAACACCTTCCTTCACCTGCCTGCCACATCCTTTATACCAGACCTGGCTTGGATAAGAGTTCACCAGTTTCTTTCTTGTTCCTGAGTGACATCAGTGTCCACCCCTGAGGTATCTTGACCCTGATTGTGGGTTGTGAGAGCCACTTCCTTGGAGAATTCCTAGAGCATGAGGGGCCTACACAGGCCCCACTCAGATACTTCTGCCCCTCAGCCCTGTCCCAGCAACAAGAGAAAGGGGACTGAGTTCCAATTCTGCGGACTCATCTGCTTCTCCTCAGTCCCTCTCTCTGTACGTCCTCTTTTTCTCTACACCCAGGCTGCTTAGCAGGGACATGCTGCTTCTAGAGAGCTGGGCCATTGGTGTGCCCTCTTCTGGGTAGATTTAAGTTGATATTCAGTAAGATATTGGGTTGCCTGTTGACAGGGGACGGAATCCAATCCTGGTCGAGTATGCCTCGGAGTCAGGAAGTCTAGATGGTGATCACAGGGGTCTGTCACTCCATCACAAGGCTGGGGAAGAGAGGTAAAAGCAGAGTGGGTGGGAGCTGGGGAGGAACCCAGTGGGACTCCTGCCTTCCCCGCCTCTGGTGTCTGGTAGCGCTGTCTCCTGCCCTGTTCTGTACACCTTCTCCGTTGTAAGCCAGAGCCAAAAGGAGCCAGCCAACTCTTTAAGGCCAACTGGCCCCCAGCCCACCACCACCACCACCACCACCACCACCCCCCAGGGCTCTGGCCTTATAGGCCAGGGCCAGAGGGTGGCCTCCTGATGACAGACTCTAATAGGCACAAGTGTGTTTGAGGTTCAGAAGTTAATTTGGTCGATCATAAGCAAGTGTAAGAAGTGGACTGACAGAAAATACCTATGACCCAGAAGCAGCTGCTCTTTCCCCTGCACTGAGCCTGTTTCCTCTTTACTTCGAAGACTAGAAATAAATGGTTTCATGACTCCTCAATGACCACATAAGAAAACCTAAAAATGTCCTGTGTCCAGGCCCCCGACCTACACAGTACAGGGGAACATAGGCCTGGACCAAGGACCCTGGTCAGAGCAGCCGTGTCTTGTATACTACCTGTGCGCGGGCTGTTCCCGGTCCCACTGGACACAGTTCAGGTGGAGTGGGATTTGGAAAAGCCCTAAGGTTCCTCTGGATATCTTTGGGTTGGGGAGATCCCTGGGTCATGGTGCCTTCCAGTGACCTGTTGTCGTAGGCCTCCCAACCTGCTGCAGAGATGCTGTTGAGAATGAGTGGCAAGCTGTGTTTGGGGGCCTGGGGGAAAGGGAAGTCTTGAGCTGTGGGGCTGAATGTTGTTTAAAAGCAGACTGGAAGGTGGGAGAGAGTCGTATTAGGCAGGCTGTGTCTGCTTCCCTTGACCTTCTCTGGCAACAGGGGTCCTGTCCTCTAGACTCTGGGGGAAAGGTTCAAAGAAAACTGTTGCCTCTATCTCTTTCATATGGTTTCTATGGCTCCATAGCCCAAGTTGGGTCTACATCTAAAGACTGCAGAAGGGGAATCATGGAAGGTCTTGATCCTGGATACCTGGGGGAGTGATAAGGAGAAACCGTGGGCTAGAGGGAAGAACTTCATGGCCCCGTTGGCTGCCCCCTGGCACCAGCCTGGCTCCTTCAGGGAGCATAGGGTCTCCTGAGCCCAGCACTTGCCCTTTTTTTGGTGGGGGGGAGGGTTGAGACAGGGTTTCTCTGTATAACAGCCCTGGATGTCCTGGAACTCACTCTATAGACCAGGCTGGCTTTGAGATCTCTGAGATCTGCCTCCCGAGTGCTAGGATTAAAGGCGTGCACTGAACACCCATAGATGCTGCAGCCCATCCATCTCAATGTGTCTGAGTTCTTTCAGACTTTCATGGCCTGGCTGAGTGTGTGTGTACCTATGTCCATGCATGTGTTTAATGTAGTTAGTAGTTGCCAACGTTGTGTATATACTAGCCGACTTATTTATATGTGAGTACAGAATCGGCACCTGTGGCAGTTCTCTGTATTTTAAACTTGTTGAATCAAATTAGTTTTCCTTCCAGGGAGGCAGGGGGTGTTGGAAGGACTATTCCAAAGTCATTCTTTAGGACTATTAGTCGTGGTTTCCCGATGAGCCTTCACAGTGCCCTTTTCAAATAAATGTTAATGTTGTCACCATATGGCTGTCTCTTGGAATTCTTAAAAGGAAATGGCTGGGGCTTTTTTTTATTTATGTCTTAGATAAGATCGGAATCTGAAAATATCAACAGTGTGCCAGTGGCATTTAACCACCCCCACCGACCCTTGCTTTACCTGGTTCTAATGAAATTGAGCGGGGGAAGGATGTTAGAGATGGAAACCTGAAGTGGGGATCCCCGGCGAGGGAGCATCCTCAGGAGGGCCCAGGCTGTTCTTCCTTGTAGCTCATTTCCCATGACCTACATTAGGGAGAGCTTCGCCTGGGTTTCTGACTCACCTCACACCAAGACTCCCAGGGCTCGTCATGTTTTTGTGAACATCTATCAAATATAAGGGGTTATGAACAAATACACCAGGCTTTGATGTGTGTGGCCCATGGACATCTAATCTAAATGACAGGTTTGTGTTCATCCCCTGAGATTGTAGACATGGGGCTGCAAAACTCTGACCCCGGCCCGACGGTGGTGGCGCAAGCCTTTAATCCCAGCACTTGGGTGGCAGAGCCAGGCGGATCTTTGTGAGTTCGAGGCCAGCCTGGTCTACAGAGCGAGATCCAGGAAAGGCGCAAAGCTACACAGAGAAACCCTGTCTCGAAAAACCAAAAAATAAAAATAAAAAAAAATAAAACTCTGATCCCAGCATTCTGACCCCTCAAGGAGACAGAAAATACAATGCCAGGCAGCGGAACTTGGAGTTTCTCTAAGAGGAGGGGACAAAACAGACACACAGCAAGTAGCTTGCCATCCTGGACAGACAGCATGCCCTCCAGCACAGAGGGGGCTGACTACCGGAGCCCTGAAAATGAGCAGAGCCACTGGATGAGAGTATGACTGGCCTAGAAGAGGTAGTCTTGAGCCTAGGCTTACATTGAAAGAGGCTAGATGATGTTAGGTGGGCAAAGGTGGCGTTGGGGATGGGGTCCAGGCGTGAAGAACTGAAGGGTGGCAATGAGACCAACAGACATGAAACAGGACCTTCATCCCAGGAAATATGAGTTGGAAAGCTTGGTAGGAGAGTGAACACGGCTAACATGGGCTCTACATACTTTGCCCCAAAAGTTTGCACCTGATGGGAAGGACATTGGGATGTAGGGGGCGCTGTTTTGGTTGGTGGACCAGGGACTATGAGACCAACAAGCTCTTTTTAAATATATGTATTAATGCGGATCATTGGCATAGGCAGCTACTGGACCCCGACTGGTTAACGCACTAGGATAGTGGAGGCCTTCAGGGAGAACTTGAGAATGAAAGACTGAAGAGGGAGAGCTGGGGAGATTCAGCAAGGTAGGAAACCAGAGCCCTCAAGACTTAAGCCTGGAGGGACGATGCATCTATCTCCATGGTGTGTACGGAAGAGGGTAAGATCATGTGCCGTGAGTATATGTGAATAACCAAATTCAAACCGCTATCAACTCGTACATTTTCCTGATCAAACAATGACGTCTCTTTTTTTCTTATCCTTGCCCTTAGGTCAAGAAGGAAGGGGCAGGTGAGATAACTAAATCCGGGGAGGATTCAGGGACCTGCCTGAGGTCACCGATCAGGACTCAACGTAGCAAGCAAGGAATGTCCAGAGCTTCCTGAGTGACAGCCCAAAGCCCTTTCCAATGGGGAGTGGGCCTTGGTGGTGCCACCCGGCTTCCAGCCCCTAAGGTCATCACTCTTGTAGGAATCATGCTTTGGGGACAGGCTCACAGGAATGTTGGATAGAGAACCAACCCTGAGCCATCCATACTATTTGCACCCCCACTCTACTCCCGAGTCGTTTGCTGGGGCAAATGGGTAGAGATATGTTTTCTTTACGCTACCACCTGGTCACATGGTGTTGTCACTGGATGGCTGTGTGTGTTTTGACTTTATTTCACGCGGTCTGTATTGAAGGTCAGAGCCCATCTGTGAAATCTGAAAAGGTTTTATTTCCTAACTACAGGCAGCTCTAGGAGGCTTGAGGTCTGCGGCGAGCAGCTCGCCCATGCAGGGATGGAGGCTTGGGGTGAGGCGACCCCCTGCGCCCTCACTGGCCCTTCTTGTGAGCGTTCTTGACGATGGCGTTCTTAAAGAGGGTCACCAGGGGCGTCTGGCTCTTCTCGGAGGTCATGAAGCCGCCGTAGCGCTTGTCCTTGGGCGGGCTGCCCCAGCGGAAGCGCTCCATCCGATAGGGCCCGTCTGCCGCGGCGGCGTCGGGCTCCAGGACGTGCTCCAAGCCGTCGGGGCGCTCGCCCACCAGCTCCCTCCTGAACTCCAGGGGAAAGGCCTCCGCCGACTCGTTCTCGGCGACGTTGGGGTACACCTTCACCGGCCGTCGCTTCTTGCCCACCGGCTTGCCCCAGCGGAAGTGCTCCATGGAGTAGGAGCGCTTGCCCTCGCGCAGGCCGGGCTCAGGGCGACCGTCTTCCCCCGCCGCCGCCGCCGCCGCCGCCGCCGCAGCAGCAGCATCCTCTTCCTCCTCCTCCTCCGCGCGCCTCTGCGCCGCGCCGCTGCCGTTCCTGGGGCCGAAGCGATCCCAGCGGAAGTGGCCCATGACGTACTTCCGGGGGTTCTCGGTCAGCGGCTGCTCGTCCCCGTTGCCCGGGAACACGGGCGTCTCCGCCGAGAGGTCAGGTTTGCAGGCTCGGATGCAAGCCTGTTGGAGGGAGAGAGAGAGAGAGAGAGAACCCCGCCCACACGTGAGCCAGGCCAGGCCCTGCGGCCACGGTCCCCTGCTCCGGTCGCAGAGCCACTTGGAGCCTGGAGGCCATCGCACCCAGCACGTGGACACCTGCACGTGGGCACCGGGGCTCCCAGGTCCCGCCGACATCTTGCACAGAGCTGTTCTTGCCCTTGCATGATTCTGCCCAGACGGCAGCAAGCACCCCATACCCGTTCCTTGCCTACTTGTCTTCTTTTAGTTCTTACTATCAGGACCTTGCTGTTATATGCACCAAGAGGGGGTGTTGGCATTTAATGATGGCAAAGTGTGGCTCCATTTAAGCACAGGCGAGGCATGGGACTGGAGTTTGAGAGAGAAGCTTTCCTGATTATAGATGTTTGACTTCTGGGGCCTAAATTTTCAATGATGCCTCAATCTTACCCCAGTAATCTAGTTTCATGCCTACTCCGGCCTTGTACCCTTGCCCCCTTTGTCTCAAAACTTCCCGGCGTCCACTAATTCTTTACTCTGTGTGTTGATCTCATATCGTCTCCATCAGAATTTTGAGACAAGTTGGTCCATTTCCCTGCCACCTCATTCTAACTGGAAGAAAGGTTGGAAGGCCGGGGTGGGGGTGGAGGTGTATTTCCACCACAAATGCTATGCTTGTGCCTCTGCACTCTGGCCCTAGAGGATTCGACTAGGGGGCTTTATTTGCCCATAGCCTGAATCCTTAAGTTTTTTTAGATCCTTGGGAGTTGCTGAGGAGAAGACAGAAAGCTCTCACCCACTCCTTTCAGTTGAGGGGTTTCTACACCAGAGAATTACAATACTGCAGAATGTTAACAGTGGATGATAAAAGCAATGTAATTTAAGTACCTTTCCCCCAGGACATATAATGAAACAGGGTGGAGGTGCTCAGAAAGAGAAAAAGATCTGATCAAGGTGCCCTTGCTCATTGGTGTCCAAGACACACACACACACACACACACACACACACACACACACACACACACACCCACCCCCTTCTAATGAGATCTCCTCAGGAGAGGCTATGCAATGTGTCTCAAAAATCAACAGTCTTAGGTTTTTCTGAACTGGATTCTCCCAAGGGTTCCTTGGGTCCTCTGAATCTAAAACACACTGTATATGAACCTTGCTCTTACTCTTGAGGAGGTCTCTCCCATCACCTAGCCTCAGCTGTCTATCGATAGCAGAACGGACACCCGCAGGCACCCGGCATTTGTGTGCACACATGTGGTGACCTGGAAGGAGCTCCAGCCTGTCCCAGAGGGCTCGTACATGCTTCTGGAAATACCAGAAAGGAACTTGGCAGGAAGCCTACCTTCTAGAAGCAGCATGAGATATTTGGCACCAGTTTTACACACACACACACACACACACACACACACACACACACACACACAGTACTTTGGTCTTTCCTTCTCCCTCTGGAGATGTTGTATGAAAATACCTAACTGGTAATGGCCTTGTAACTGGAAGAAAATAAAGACATTTGAAGTGAAATTGAAAGTTTTCACTTCCTAAAGGGGGGCTAATCTGGGAAGTAAATGGTTGGATATACAGGATCAATTAAGGGAGCAATCGTGGTTAATATGGCACTGTCTAAACTGAGTATATGGTAAGGGATTTTCATAGAAAACAGAGTGGGGGAGTGAGGATAATAGAGCAGAAATCATGGACCAGACCCCTTTTTCTCTGAAGCCACCTCCTCCCTTACCTTTGCCTAATTCCAGCCTTATGGGGAAAGTTCTGTTACTGCTCTGGGTCACTCCAATCAATGAAGATGACTTTCCCCATCCCCACACTGCTCTTCCTTTGGAACTGTCCTAAGCCCAGGGCCGTCTTCTACCCAAACCAAGGAGGTATCCCGTGGGCCACATACCAGCAGGTTGCTCTCCGTGGTGAGGTCCTGACACTGCCTACTGTCCAGGCACCAGCCCCACACTTCCACGGAGGTCTGAAGCAGCAAGGCCAGCAGCAGGACCCCTGAACGACTGCCGCAGGACCTCGGCATCTTCCAGGTGACAGGCTGCGGCTCTGCAGAGGCAAACAAGATTGGTGGGACCCCTGCAAGGAGCAGAACAATGTTGGCTAGTCACCAGGAAGGACTTCGGGCCAACACTAACAGCTCTCACTTGTGCCGTCCAAGGCTTTCTGAGGACAGGAGCAATGCTCAGAAGTTGGAAGGTGTGCGCGGAGCTATCATGGGCGGGATAAGAGAAGAAGAGCTCGACCCAGCTATGGACAGTTTTCCCCGATCCCCACTCCCCCGTTTCCTGTTGAAACCAGACCCTTAAAGAAATGAGGAATTAGAGATGAGGCTATTTGGTGATCACGTGGTCCAATCCCTCAATGGAGAGGCGGGAAAGCTGAAGCCGAAGAAAAAATCATTGTGTTCATGATGAAGTAAAGGTAGGTTCTCCTGCATTCCCCGAGAGCTTTCTAAGTTTACTGCTGGGTGAAGCTACAGTTCAACGCTCCATATCCGACAGGAAGACAAAGGCCTCGAACTCAGAGAGACCCACCTGCCTCTGCCTCCCGAAGTGCTAGGAGTAAAAGGTGTGTGCCACAACGCCCAGGCTGGCAAGATGTCTTTTTAAAGCGGATCCCAGTTCTCGTAAACTGTCCTGTTTTCTAAATTTACATACCATGCACCATACCTCTCGTAGCCTGAAATATACCAACTTACAGGCTATTGATACAAGGAAGGCAGGAGGCTGAAAGGAAGCTTTCTCTGCAGTGAAGAGCCACTGGAGACACTGTTGGAGAATGCAGAAAGCACCTTTGGGCAGATGTCAAGGTCAAGAGCCCAATAGGCAGAAGAGAACACTCACGCTGCCTTGACCCCCTGGTGTCCAGCTCTTCCCTAGCTCCCCCACTAGCTCTTAGAACGTTACACCTGTTCCCCCTCACCAAGGATCCCTGACGTCACCCTAGTCCAATGTTCCTCACCAACTCTACACTTATTCTGGACTCCAGATTACCAGCTGTTAGGGTGACGCTAGATTAGGAAAATTAGTTCATAGTAAGATGTGAAGGACAGCCAGGCAGTAGTGGTGCATGCCTTTAATCCCTGCACTCAGAAGGCAGCGCAGGTGGATCTCTGGGTTGGAGGCCAGCCTGGTCTACAGAGTGAGTTCCAGGACAGCCTGGTCTACAGAGCGAGTTCCAGGACAGCCTGAGCAACACAGAGAAACACCCCATCTTGAAAAACAAAGAAAAAAATTTTAATTAAAAAAGATTTAAATAACTAAAGTGTCTGTCACTCCTAACAAACATTTCCATTTTAAAATGAATGTGGCAGAAAATCTCATTTGGAGAGATGTGAGCCTAGCCTTTATTTTTGAGAGAGATGATTTGGAAGTGAAAGTCTTCCTTCAAGAATCTCTTCCCCTCTCTGCTCCACCTCTGTGCCATTCTGCAAGAGCTGGTTGTAGTACAAGCTCTGAGGTTTTTTTGTTTGTTTGTTTTTTTTGTTTTTTTTCCAGAGCCACCATTAGTGGGCGCTGGCAGCCATTGAGCTGTGGGGACCACACCTCAGCCCAGAAGCAACCTTATTCACCTTCTTGGTGCTCAGGCTCAGACAGGCACACAATTAGCCCAAAATGCTGAGATCACAAATTCCCCCCAGAAAAATGATAACTAGCATGAAAACATGTCAGTAAAGAAAAATAAGATCATACAAATCTGATAGTCGTCTCAACTAAGTTTCAACTGTCCTCAAAGCTGGATGACTGTGGAATGAGGTTTATATTTGAAGGAGCCACAGTCGAGATTTCAGACCTTCAAAAGCCTGCCCTCTCCTCCTAGCCACCCGCTGTGGACTAAAATCCTCCTCCTCCTCCTCCTCCTCCTCCTCCTCCTCCTCCTCCTCCTCTTCCAGGAGCTCCCAGTTAGATGGCTCCTGAGAGCAACTTGCTATTTGTTTTCTCCTACGTATTTCCCCCTTTTCTCATGGTGAAACAGATATCTTATTTGTATCATTTTTTTTTTTTTTGAGAAACTAAAAGTAGTGCGGGAAATGTCAAACACTGTGCTTCTTATAGGTGGGAGAGTGTAAGATTCCGGTTATTCCGGTTATTAAAAGCTCTGGAAGATAGAAAGTTGCAATTTATTCATTTTGACACAACTGCACCTATTAGGACCCCATGTACAGGGGGATTCTCTGAACTCAGGAGAGCCTTATATTTACTCCTCTCCAAGGGCCACCCACATAGTCCTCTCTCTGTAAAGCCCTCTCCAAGAGGCATGGAGATGCGACTTCATCCATACATCGTGCACGTGCCTCAACTTCTATAATCCTCAAAGAAAACAAGCCATTGAATTAGACATAATCTGTGCATACTTCACAAATAGAGAAACACAAACATATACAACTTACTTTCATTTTACTTGACTCCTCCCAGCCATTCTGTGAAAAACCTCCCCTGCTTTATTTATACATGGAGAATTTGGGGGATCTGTCCCTCCTTCATTTGAAATGTCCTTTGCCTGAGCATGGTCCTTTCAAATGCCGCACCGCCCTACAGTCCTTTTGAGGGTTTCCGAAACCAGACAGGTGGCTCAGAACCTTGGACAGTTCCCTCCCTTCTCGGTATTTTAACTGGGGCTGGATCTTGGAAGGAATGCCTACTGTCCTATCCCGTAACCCACATAATTACCGCAATGCAGCCTCCTCCGATCCACTAAGACGCGCGGGGAAATCAGGAGTTGGGGTCTGCAGCAGCAACAACAAAAGAGCCCCACTATTAGGAGCTTATTGTGACTTGGCCTTCTCTCCCACTGCCTTTCCAACGTGTATTTACATTCAATACAAATATATACACAAGTTCGAACAATCGGGAAGAGAAACAGGGGAATTCTCCCAAGATCTCCCCAGGGGCTGGTCGGAGTCTAAGATGATCCTAAGCATCCCAATGCTTCATTTCTCCGTACAGACCCCAAGACTACCCCCTTCCCCGACGGCAGCGGTCCCCGGAATCGCCAAACCACCTGCTTTCTGGAGCGTTGCAGCCTGTCACCCCATCGTCCCGGCTCAGTTCTCTCTCTCTCTCTCAAAAAGTTTGCGAGGAGCTCAGGTCCCCGACAAGCTAGAGCGCCAGTCTGTATTCCCTCCTGCGGAGCATCCCAAGGCCCAGGGGCAGAGCTCAGTGCAGAAGAGCTGTCCCGAGCTGTGGCACCCTTCTTACCTGTCGCGGAAAGGCAGCTCTCTGGGGACAAAGACGTTTGGTGGCCTCTCTTGGTCACTGCTCTTTAACCTCCTTCTCCTCCTTCGCCGCCGGTTTGGATCCTGTCGCTCTCCTCCCTCCTTTTATACTTGCGGGGCTGGGTGGGTGAGCGTTGGACGTGACCTTCCTGGCAGCGCTTCTGCAGCGCAACAGGCGAATCCCGGGCTACGTGAAGGGGGGCGGCGGGCCGCTGGAGGGGGGGGGGTGCTTCCCGGTGGAGGCTGAGCTCAGGGCAGATGTGCCTGGAAAGCGCGGAGGCTGGCATTAGCACAGACCCGCAGAAGCGCACACCTGCGGCCGGTGGTCAGGAAGAACTTAATTAAGCGTGGTGTTGGATCTCCACTTAGGACAGGGCAGAGGCTTAGCATCCTGGTGCGAGGCAGGCCTAGCTCTGGGGTCACGCAGATCGGAGTGAAATTACCTGTGTGCGTCCATCTGCCTTCCTGGCATTTGGAAGTAAATATCACTAATGAGGAGTGAGTCTGTTATGCCTCAGATTTTCCCCAATGTTGGGAAAGTGTGATGGTCGTGTGGGATCAAAATCTACCTCTTCCGTTTTGGAAAGGGAGACGACAGGCTGTCGGGGGTCACCCACAGCACCCCAAAGCAGGCGACCTCTTGGAGTTGGGGAAGGTGCAAGTGAATTGGACAGCCTGCCTCCGGTCCCCAAGACCTAGGCCAGGACAGGTGCACTTCAGTGCCCAAATACCAAGGAAAACTCCCAGCCTCAGACTATTAACCGGGAGGTGCAGTATTCTGGGAGGGCAATCGAAGCAGGCTCCTCTCTGGCCTGAGAGCTGGCAGGATGGTCTGGGGACTGTGGGACAGCCTTCACCATGTGGTTGGCCCAGGCATTCTGGCTTGGCTGTAAGCTCTCACAGGCCAGGCCAGGACAGAGAGACCTGCAGTGGCATCTACCTGAGCCTGCACAAAGAACAAAACAAAACTGTGAGAAGAGGTGTGGCTGGCAGAATCAGGGTGCCTGCTTAATCTGCCAATTGGAGGAACTTTATCCCCCCAATTAGATGCCCTTTTGGGGAGGGGGCGGACTCCAGGACTTCCTTGAGAGTTCAGCCTTTCTGGTTGGCAGCACCGACTCTGAATCCTTCCCTTTTGTGCCACAGTAGAGCACCGAGCTCCCTAATGGTGAACAAGACGTGTGGCACCAGGCTTTGGCCTCTTTGCAGGGTTATTACCTGCTGTCCATCTTGTATCCTGGACTTCACCCACCCCCAAACATTCATACTCCATAAGTCTTAAGCAAACCAGAGATGGAATCCAGAAAATGAAGCTAATCATTGAACACGCTGGAGTGTGTGTGTGTGTGTGTGTGTGGGTGGGTGCTTCCTCTGCTATAACAGGATAAAAGAGAAGGGGGAGGAGGAGGAGATGTAAGATACAAGTGGGCTGGTAGGCTAAACCAGAGGAAGATGAATGGGTTTTCTAGATATCAGGTCTTTAACCTTGTGACTCAGCATTTCCTAAGACTTATCCCAAGAAACCGTCTAGCAGTTCTACTAAATTTTCTTCAAGACCATTCCTATATCTGTTATCACAACAATAAAATAAAAACCAATGCTAAAGATGCAGCTATAAAAATTATAGTGACGTCATACAGTGGAATATTCTGTGACTATTTAAAATAACAGTGGGGGGCTGGAAAGATGGCTTGGCAGGGGCTGGAGAGATGGCTCAGAGGTTAAGAGCACTGCTTGTTCTTTCAAAGGTCCTGAGTTCAATTCCCAGCAACCACATGTTGGCTCACAACCCTCTGTAATGAGATCTGGTGCCCTCTTCTGGCCTGTAGGGATATGTGCAGGCAGAACACTGTATACATAATAAATAAATAAATCTTAAAAAAAAAAAAAGATGGCTTGGCAGATAAGATCATGTACTGTTCTTGTAGAGACCCAAGTTAGGCAGCACCTGTGTTGGGTGGTTCATAACTCCAGCTCCAAGGGACCCAATACTCCTGGCCTCTGTAGACACCTGCACTCACGTGCACATTCTCAGACAGAGATACACACACATTAAAAGTTATAAGAATAAATGTTTTTTTAATGGGGCTATTCCTCAACATAAAAATAATCATTGGGCTGAGTAGTGGTGCACACCTTTAATCCGTGCACTTGGGAGGCAGAAACAGGCAGATCTCTGTGAGTTCAAGGCCAGCCTGGTCTCCAGAGTGAGTTCCAGGACAGGCTCCAAAGCTACATAGAGAAACCCTGTCTCAGAAAAAAAACATTAATAATAATAATAATCACCATTGGATATTAAGTGGGGGAAATAAAAGATATATAGATATAGGTAAAGGCGTGGATAGAAGCAGAGACAGGGATGAAAATGGAGCAAGTGTTAATGAGGGTTGCTCTGGTTGTCTAGGTGAGTCACAGCCCACCCGATGGTAAATGGTTTGCAACAACAGTGTTTAATTTGCTCAGGTACCCGCACACAAGGAGGGTTCAGCAGGACCATCAGGGCCCTGCTCCACCATGGGGCAGATTGGAGCCTGAGGTCTATAGCTCCAGAAGCTGCTTGCTCACAGCTCTGGCTCCTGGACTGAGAATGCTCAAATCAGGGGGAGCAGGGATGGGGGCTTCTGGGATGCCCCCCCCACTTCCATCCCTATGAAACTTGGGCATGGGGTTCTCAGTAGCTGGAGAACGGCTGACTTCTCATGTTCAGGCCTCCTAAGCATGGGTTTGGGAGCCAGGTAGAGGTCATGGTTGCCTAGCCTTATGGTCTAGCCTTGGGAGTTTCACAGAAGCACTTCTGCCCTTTATTGGTTGAGGTTTTCACAAATCCCACACAGCTCTAAGGGAAAGGGAAATTGACTCCAGCTTTCTAGGAGGGCGGCACATTGGCGGCACATCAAAAGGATACGTGGTCGAGGAGTGTGGTGGCGCACGCCTTTGATCCCAGCATTAGAGAGGCAGAGTCGGGGGGATCTCCGAGTTTGAAGCCAGCCTGATCTACAGTGTGAATTCCATAGTGAGACCCTGTGGAAGAAGGGAGAGCAGAGACAAGGAGGAGGAAGGGAGGGAAGGAAGCAAGCAGGTGAATAGGCTGCAGCTCTTTCGAAAATCCAATCTTTCCGCTTTAAATGTAAAGGGAGCTCGTCTCCTCCCTCCAGCCCTTCACTTCACACTCCTTATGGGCTCAACTTCAAGTCCCCAGAACTCATGGACAGTTTTACTGGCTTAGGGGTGTTTGGGGGGGCGCTCAGAGCCAGGGCCTTGTACGTGTTCCTAAAACTAAAGAACTATAAACATCGAAGAGACAGTTTCCCTTCACCCAACACCCCACACACATTCACTGCACAGGTGAGGAATAAATAGAGACCATCCTGCTCAGAAAGGGGATCAGAAACGACACAGGGGTTCTCAGTCAGAGGAAATGTTGGGACACACCTTCAGGGTGCAGCTCTGCCTGGCATGATCCCCTAACGCCCATCCCTGGGGATCCTGGTCCTTCTCTGTATTAGTTTTCATTTCTCTAAACAGCTTGAAGGACAGCCGACCACTCTCCTTGCTTGCCGCCTACGGCGCTTCACAGTTTGTCCGGCTCATCTGCTGCCCGTCATGTGTTTAGAGAGTTCTGAGGGCGGGAGGAAGGAGGGCAGCAGGGGAAGGAGAAGTCGCAAGTCGCAGAGGGGCTCCGGCTGAGCCATGTGACTCCTGCATGGTGAAGGCTCCTGGGAGTCTTACACCCGGCTCCAGCCCTACCAGGTGGCTGCGGGCACAGGACTGTGCCACTTTCGTCATCCAGCTTTTCACCTCGGCGGGTTTAATTGGAAAAGAGATGGCACCAGGGTGTAAGGACGTTACAAAGGCAGGTGCAGAGGCAAACTCCTCATGGGAAGAAAGGGCTAGCGGGGGCTAGAAGGGGCACCAGATGGTCTAACTCTCAGCCTCCCCAGTGGCGCCAAGCACTAGGGTCATCTCACTGGGAGAAAAGTCTTGGGGATGAGACTGCTCTCCCAGCTGTGCTTGGGAGACTGGGCTGTAGCCAGCTCCAACTCAACTCTTAGCGGGAAGCAAGGAAGTCCCAGCTCAGCCCTGACCCATGGTCCCCATGGAAAAGCCATGGTAGTTGCCCTGGGGTAGAAGCACTTCTCTGGGCCCCCTGACAGAGACATCTCACGTTGCTGTTTTGGGGGTGTGTGTGTGTGTGCTAAATACTGGACTGGTGCCACTGTTGGCAGGGGCGTAGCAAATGACAAGTCCCTGGCTATCTGGGAGAGTACAGAGAAGAGAATGAGAGGCAAGGTGCCCCCTTTTGCCTTAGTTCTGAAATATCCTTTCTATGCTTCCCTTGGGGACCAAGGAGCCTGGAGCAGAGGGTGGCTTTTCTACCTACTTAGGGTCCATCTGGGAATTAATCCATGTGCTGGGTGTCTTGATGCTTAGGAAGGAAGAAAGAAGCCCATGGATTGGGCACAGGATGTGAGATGCAGGTTATAGGTCATGGGAAGCAGAATGTGTGCTACCCAGTCCAGTATCAAAGATACATCCTGGGGCCCTGGATAGGAAGGTTAGAAAACAGCCTGGATCAGACCTTGCAATAAGCTGGATTCTGTGTGTGTGTGTGTGTGTGTGTGTGTGTGTGTGTGTGTGTGTGTGT
>CABHPH010127304.1:20965-37222 GCA_902168325.1 Peromyscus nudipes
GTGTGTGTGTGTGTGTGTGTGTGTGTGTGTGTGTGTGTGTGTGTGTGAAAGCTGGCTAGCATTTAAGAGTGGGGCTAGGGTACCAGATGTGGTGGTACACACCTTAGCCCCAGCACTTGAGAGGCAGAGACAGAGCTGTGAGTTGGAGTCCAGCCTCATCTATATATCAAGTTCTAGGCCAAACTGAGTTAAAAAAAAAAAAAGTGAAGATTTTATATATAAACTGGAACCAAAGCCACCATTATGAGCACTTCTTATTCCCTGAACACGGAATATACATGTTGTCACTGCTCTAGAGGCGGTGGGACCTGGGAGAGGGAGCCGATAAATAAGGCAGACAAAAGTCTCATGCAATAGCCAACTTTATTCAGAGCATCAGACAGTTTATGATCTGAGGGGTAAGAGGAGTCGCCTGAGAAAAGTGTCCAATCACAAGGACAAGCCACATGTGTGATGGGCAAACTACACAGGGTAGGCGAGCCCCAGGGGGCAGGTGAGCTGCATGTGGCAAAGCATGCTTTCCCACAGAGGCATACAAACAAGCAACAGCCAGGTGTAACGAATAAGCTGAAGTAAACACACTCCTATCCGCGACACCTGAGAAGGACCGGAAATGACATTCCAAGAACAATTTTGTGTTTTGAAGAAACCGAGGTCACAGAACTCTTGTTTTCTTGGAGTTTTCTCACAATCACTCAGAAATCCGACACGTGTTAATAAACTCTCTCTCTCTCTCTCTCTCTCTCTCTCTCTCTCCTCTCTCTCTCTCCCTCTCCCCTCTCTATCTCCCCTCTCTATCATCTCTCTCTTTCATTAGGGTCAAACCCAGGCCCTCACACATACTAACCAAGTACTCTGCCACTGAGCCACACCCCAGGACCTGCTTTTCTCTCCTCCTAGTCATTTACAAGCATCTGTCTCAAATGAACCTGTCAAAGTTGATCGCAAAGATTCCTCCTCCCTTACAATGCCAAGTGCAGAAAAGAGCCACACTGGGTCCAAGCCAGAGGCAAGATCCACAAAGCCTCCTTGAATGGTGCCTCTGGCCATTTCTGCAGGGTCACTAGGGGGACAGATAAGCCAAGGTTGTCAGGGAGTCACAAGGTAGAACCCAGGGTGGAGGTCAGATTTGAAAGTGACCCAGAGGCAGGGACTCAAGACAATACTGAATTTGCTGTGAGAATGCTGGGTGGCTGGCTGCATCATTCTGGGATGTGGGAAGACAGCAGGGGGGAATGGTGTGAGGAAGAAAATCATGAGCTCTGTGACCCTAAAGAGTTACTTAACCTCTCTGATCTTCTCATGGGGCTGGCCAGGGTTCAAGCAGATTGGAAAAATTCCAATTGCTATTAAGATTGTCAGTGCACGCCTTTAATGGCAGCACTTGGGAAGCAGAGGCAGGTAGATCTCTTGAGGTCCTCAGAGACAGTTCCAGGACAACCAGGCCTATACAGAGAAACAAAACAAACAAAGATTATCACTGGGTCCATCTGCTGGACACACAATTCATATCTGTCATCCAGGCACTCAGGGTGCTGAGGCAAGGGCCTCTCAAGGTTGAGGTCAGGCTGGGCAGCTTAGTTAAAGGGAATCCTGACTCTTCTGAAGGCAGCCTGGTGGAATGGAGGAAGAAGTGTGGATTTGAGCTCCATAGATGGGTTCCAAAACCAGAAGCAAACTGGAGAAGAGGGCCCTTGGTGCCCCAGATGGTCCTGGGAAAGGGGAGGGTCCACTGCCCCCTCATCCCTGCCAAAGCCCCAGGGGAGGCAATTTTTCAAGTTGTTCCCATCTAGCTACAGCTGGGCCCCTTTACGGCATTCACTGCGACCCCAAGGGCAAAGAGGAATCAATTTGTGTGGAAACGTGGCATGAAAGAGATTTCAATTGACCTTTGAATGGGGTTTTAATTTGCTTTATTACAGCCAAAGGGCCCTGGTGAAGAGCCCCTGGAGACGGCTTTCATCCACTAATGCATGTGTTAGCTAGTGCAGGAGCCCACCACAGCCTGCAAGAATTGCATGTCCCACAGAGCAGAGGGTCCAGGCCAGAGGCCCACAGCCAAGGCAAGGCCTCTTCCCCCGGATTGGCTTTCAGCCCCCTGGGGCCCAAGTGGAGTCAGAGTGTTGGAGGGAGAAGCAGTGAGGGACGAGGTAACCTGGGCTCTTGCCCTGCCTTGTACCCGATGTTATCTAAACAGTGACAGGATTCCATGGCCCTTAGTCCCTTCCAGGCAAGATGTTCCGTGGATTAAAATCAAGTCTAGAATGGAACTCTGTGAAGAAATGATAGCAGCTGAATGTGGTGGCTCATGCCTCTAACCCCAGCACTTGAGAGGTTCGGGGTAGGAGGGTTGCTATGAGTTCAAGGCCAACCTGGGCTACATAGCAAGGCCTTACCGAAAGAGAAGAAGGGGGATAGGGAGAAAAAAGAGAAACGACTGGGCATACGGTCCAGCTGGCACTTCTTGCCTAGCACTCACAGGGTCCCGGGTTCAGTCCTCGGCACTGCATAGAATCAGGTGAGGTGGTGCACACCTGAAACTCTAGCACTCTTGAGATTGGAACTGGATGACTGAAGAGTTCAAGGTCATCTTCTTCAACTATATAGTGAATTCAAGGTCATCTTGGCCTACATGAGACCCTCTCTGGAAGGAAGGAAAGAAAGGAAAACGGAATGTGCCAATGGACACAACAAAGCCCTCTGAACTTTGAGCCAAGGAGCTAGACACGTGTCCATCGGTCTCTCTGGTCTCCTTTGTACCTACTCAAGGCTCCTCACAGGGGCTGGCCAACCACTCTTCCTGCCCATTCTCAGTCCCAGAGAAAGCTAGGGCCAGGAGGCAAGGTGGATCTCTTGCTAAGTACCTGGCCTGCTGGCAAACCCATCTTGTGGATGACCAGCCAGCCGGGGTCACGGTCTCTGTATCATTCATTTCTTCTGGATGATGTGATGCAGTGACGCAGGAGCCTGCGTTAGAACGTCTCGCTCTTGTTCCATTGCGCAGAGAGTGGGCGTTTTCTGCTGAAGAGCTTCTTGTGCCCTTTCCCAAGCTTGCCTTAGCCCAAATCCTCTTTTCAAAACGAGGGTCTGTTTCTGGGCAGTCAGAATGGACTTCCTGGAGGCGAAGTCTTTGCTGAAGATGTCCTGGATGTTACACTCAAACCCGCTCTCCTGGATGACGTCCCTGCCAACCACTTACTCCAGACTGACTGAGCTCAGGTGCCAACAGTCACCAGTCTGACTCAGCGATGGTCACAATGGCCCCTTTGTGGGGGCCTCAGGCATTGACTGCTGCCCTTCCTCAGGAATTCAGAGTTCTCCAGCGGGGACTGAGGAAGGGACGCTGTTAATGCACATCCATTAGCACAGCGCATCACGGGAAGAGGCATTCAAAGCACAGACATGCCCACCTGCTGCTGTCCCCACAATGGGGCTTGAAGTGGCCTTTTTACAGGCACTCAGCTCGGTCCCTGTCCCTGCTTCTGCCGGCTGGCGTCCTCTGCTTTTCATGCCTGCTGCTCAAGGGAACGGAGCAGCCTGGACTTCCAATCAAGCTACCCAACTGAGCCTCAGTCCTGCTGTCCCGGATGAGTAACACCAGGCCCTAGTAGAGGCAGCTCAGGGTGACCTGCTCCACGACACAACCAAGAGTCTGTTACTTTGTGTGTGTGTGTGTGTGTGTGTGTGTGTGTGTGTGTCTCAAAACCTTGTTGAGAATGGAAAGCAAGTCTCTATACCAGCTCCTAGGGCAGCTATCCTTGGTCCTTGAGCAAATCCCTTACATGAAAAGGCCAGTTGACTCCAAAGTCACTTTTTTTTTTTTTTTTGGTTATCAGTTATAATCCTTCATGTTATAAATCGGCCTTGCTGAATTGCTTCTTTCATTATAGATACAATGCTTTTCATTCCAAGGTAGTCAGTAAGGCTAGACACGGGGGTAAATGCCTATAGTCCCAGGACCTGGACAGCTGAGGTAGAAGATAGTCACTACTTGGGAAGCCAGCCTTTGCTACACAGCCAGTTCCAGACCAGCCTGGACTGTGTAATGTGCTCCTATCTCAAAAACAACATCAGACAGGCATGGTGGCCCACACCTTTAATCCCAGCACTCAGGAGGCAGAGGTGGGTGGATCATTGAGTTAGGGGCCAGCCTGGTCTATATAGCAAGTTCTACACCAGCCAGGACTCCAAAAAACAAACAGGATATAGTAAATAAGATCTTATAACTTATTTGCTCTTAAAAGGAAAATTTTCAGGGCTGGAGAGAGGGTTTACAAGTTAAGAGCTGGGTCGTGGTGGTGCACGCCTTTGATCCCAGCACTTGGGAGAGAGGCAAGCTGATCTCTGAATTCGAGGCCAGCCCGGTCTACAGATCAAGTTTCAGGACAGCCAGGGCTATATAAAAGAAACCCTGTCTCAAAACAACAACAACAAAAAAAGAAGTTAAGAGCACTTGCTCTTAACCTGAGTTTGGTTCCTAGCACTCACAGTCAAGTCGTTCATATCCACCTGGAACCCCAGCTCCACAGGACCCGATGTTCTCTTCTGGCCTCCCCAAGCACCTGTTACACATAGCATACATTCACATAGACACACACTCAAACGACTAAATAAAAATAAGGGACATTTTATTCTTGTATAATATTAAAAGGACCAGTCTTATTATACTTCCCAGGGGCTCAGAAGAGAAAACTATGTACGTGAGAACTATTTTTCAGGAAATGAATCTAAGTACATCAATCTCTTTGTCCATCTACTTTATTCCTCTGGGATAAAATCCTATCTACACAGCTTCAGTTCTGTACTCAAACCTAGTTCCTTTCGGTTTAATTCTCTCTACATTTATCTGCTGTCCCCTCTAAGTTCCATCTTAATTCTCTCATCTTAGTTCTGCCCCATCTAGGTTCTCAGCCATCTAGTTCCTTCCCATCCTAGCTCCTCTCCGATCTCCTCATTTTTCATCTTGTTCTTCCTCATCTTGTTCTTCTTCATCTGGCTCTTCTTCATCTTCCATCTTGTTTCTCTAGTGCTCTCTTTTCGCCCTCCAATCAAGTTCTTCCTATCTAGTCCATTCCTCTCTGGTTCTTACCCATTCAGTTCTTCCATTCTCTTTTTTTCTCTCTCTCTCTCCTCCTCTCAGTCTCCTTATTCTCTCAGTTCCCTCTAAGTCTCTCAGGAATCCAGTTATAAACCCAAGCAATATCAATCCTCTCCACCGAGCAAGTCACCAGGCTTGAATTCTTACGGGTTCATAAAGGCAGGTAAGAATTATCCTCAGGCAGTGACCACCAGGCTTTCTTTTACAACCCAAAAGGGGAATGGTAAAGGAGGAGGTCAACAGAGAGCTAATGATCAGTTAGTATATCAAGAAGGGAATTTATGTGCTCAATCTACATTCCCAGAAGTGGTTACGTAAGAAATTAGGAGTCTATTATTAAGGCTGCAAGGAAGGAGGGTCTCACCCTAAATTGCACAAGAAATAAAGCTATCTTCCTGACCTAGGAGACAGGTGTTGTTTCATTGGGCCTTGGATGCTTGATAGGTATTTTAGATAGATACACTGTTAGGAGTTCTTGGAAGCACACATAGCATTACAAGAAAATCACTGTAGGAACGAGTTAATATATATATGTATAACAAAAGCTAGAATATCACCAAGATTTCTTAAGCCATGGTTTGACCTTTGGAGAAGTCCTTGACTTTTCCCAGTAGTAGCTTTTGTGATAGTAGCTGAATTCCATTATGTTTTCCTACGGCTTGCAGCATTTTAGTATTTTTTTTCTTTTTGAGACAGGGTTTCTCTGTGAAGCCCTGGCTGTCCCGGAACTCGTTCTGTAGACCAGGCTGGCCTTGAACTCAAGAAATTAGCCTGCTTCTGCCTCCTGAATGCTGGGATTAAAGGCGTGTACCACTATGCCTGGCTCAATAAAGGACATTTTACTCATACACACACATTGCTTTTTCAAGACAGGGTTTCTCCATGTAGTTTTGGTGCCAGTCCTGGAACTCACTCTGTAGACCAGGCTGGCCTCAAACTCACAGAGATCCGCCTGGCTCTGTCTCCTGAGTGCTGGGATTAAAGGCGTGTGCCACCACCGCCCGGCAGTAATAAATATTTTTAAAGGACCAGCAAGATAACTCAGCTGCTGAAGGCACCTGTCTCGCAAGCCTGCTGACCTGAATTCAACCCCAGAACTTAGGGAAGACGAAGGAGAGAACCAACTTCACAGACTTGCTTTTGACCTCCACACACGCACTGTGATGCACACTCCTTTGCATACACAACAACCAATAATTATTAAGAATTTGATAAAGTAGACATTTTCTTGCGGTGATATAAAATGATACAAACTGTTCTGTAATTCCTACAAAAAAATTATAAATAAACTGGCATGGCAGTGTACACCTGTAAGCCCTGGGAGCAGGACAGGAAGATCCCTGAAGCTTATGGGCCAGCCAGCCTGCCAAAACAATGGGCTGCAGGTGCAGTGAGAGACTTCATCTCAAAAAAATAAAATAAGATAAAGGTGGTGAGCCATTGAGGAAAGCTACTGACTGTCAAACTCTGGACAAACACACATACACAGACACCTTCCTACACACACACACACACACACACACACACACACACAAATTGAAGTTATCATAGGACCCAATAATTCCATTCTTGAGCATATATTCAAAAACTTGTACGGAAAATTTTATTAAATACATATGCTCTGTATATATTATGATTATATTATATATATAATATAGTATGTATTTGTAATATGTACATGGTAGCTAAAAGGTAGAAACAACCTGAATTGTCATCTACTGCTGAGTGGATAAGTAACATATGATATATCCATGCAATAGGCAATAAAAGGACATGAACTACAGCACAGGTGAGCATGTAAAACATGATGCTAACTGGAAGCAGACCTACACAAAGGCCTATACACATTTTAGCAGTTTCTTTTTGTTTGTTTGTTTGTTTTGTTTTGTTTTGTTTTTTGAGACAGGGTTTCTCTGTATAGCTTTGCGCCTTTCCTGGAACTCACTTGGTAGCCCAGACTGGCCTCGAACTCACAGAGATCCGCCTGGCTCTGCCTCCCGAGTGCTGGGATTAAAGGCATGCGCCACCGCCGCCCGGCAGCAGTTTCTTGATACAGGGTCTCATGTAGCCCCGTCTGGTCTTGAGTTCTATATGCAGGCAAGGGTGACTCTGGATTCTCCATCATCCTGCGTTCACCTCCAGGTGCGGAGATGACAGATATGCATCACCATACCCAGCATCACCATACCCAGCCATATGGTTTTGATTGGAAGTACCCAGAACAGGCTAAACCATTCAGAAAGTCAATGGATGAGTGGTTGGAGGGCTTGCGAGTGTTGCTGGGAAAGAGTGACTACTAATGGGTATTGAGTTTCTTTTGGGAGTGATGGAGCATCTCTAACACAGACATTCCTAACGTAGACACTGACTGTGTCAAGCTGGGCAGAGTGTCACTCGCCTCTAATGCCAGCAACTTGAGAGGCAGATACGGGAGGAGAGAGGGTTTAACCTAGGCTGACATAGAGAGAACCCTCATCTCAAAGAAAAGCATGGAGTCCCAGCACCTGGGAGGTAGAGGCAGGAGGATTCAAGAGTTCAAGGTCATCCTTGGCTACACAGTGAGTTTGCATCCAGCCTGAGATATATGAGATCCTATCTTAATAATAATAATAATAATAATAATAATAATAATAATAATAATAAACAAAGCGAACGAACACAGAGCTGTGCACACACGGGCACAGATGTGTCAACGTCATGTGTTCTAGTTGTCTGTCACTGCCTCCCAAACCACTCAAACTTGGTGGTATAAGCCAATAACCAATTGTTTCTGGAGATTGGGGGTTTGGTCAGAACACAGTAGACGCTGTGTGTCTTAGTTTCCAGAATCACGGAGCTCTGCCATGAATACCGGGTTTGAACAACAGGGAATGATTTGAAATGTGTGAAGATTGGAATAAACTTGCACTTTTGTTAATATCTAGGCTGGGTGATTGGAAGACCAGGTTTAGCTGGGTCTGTTGTTCGTTCTCTTATATACTCTGGACATCTGAGGTATCTTCATGGCATGATGGCCTCAGGTAACTGTATAGAACAGTGGTTCTCAATCTTCCTAATGCCACAACCTTTTAATACAGTTCCTCATGTTGTGACCCTCAACCATAAAATTATTTTCATTGCAACTTCACCACTGTAATTTTGCTACTGTTATGAATCATGATGTAAATATCTGTGTTTTCCTATGGTTTTAGGTGACCCTTGTGAAAGGGTCATTCGAATCCCCGAGGGGTCGAGACCCCACAGGTTGAGAACCAGTAGTATAGAGGCTCCAGCATTCCAAGAACAATGTTTCAGAAAAGGTGTAGACATTTGCATGGAAAACTGGCCTGGCCACTGAGGTCACCCGGCATCTCCTCTGTCGTGAAACAGCCATCAGATTTCTGTATTTGTTACCTTTTCACCATGGGGACAAAAATAACTGATAGAAGCAACTTAAGGAAAGCAAGATAGACTTTGGCTCACAGTTTCTGAGGATTTCGGGTCACCCGGGCAGGGTTGCCATGGCAACAGAAACAGATTATCTTTTTTTTTTTTTTAGTAGGAGCATAGGGATGCTGGTCACGTCATGGCAGCCAACCAGGAAACAGAGAGCTCAAGCTGACACTAGCAGCAGTTATAACCTACAAGAGCCACCTCCGGTGACGTATTTCTGATAATGACACCCCACTTCCCACAAGTTCTACAACCTCCGCTCACCAGCTGGGAACCAAGTATTTCAAGCATAGCCTGTGGGGAACATTCTACATTCCAACCACGATGCTCTCTACTCCCAGCCCCCATTAGCCCATGGGCATCTCATACTGGGAAATGCATTCAGTCCAACCTCAAAAGTCCCCCTAGTCCTCACAGTCCAAACGCTTTTCTGAAGCCTTAAAGTCTTCTCTGAGACTCAAGGCGGTCTTTTAGCTGTGGGGCCCTGTTTAAAAAAAAAAAAAATTGAAGTTCATACTTCTGCTTTACGGTGGCATAAACCTTCCTACTCCAAGAGGAATTGGGATATAGATTGACAGTCAGCAGTGAGACTCTCAAGTCTTCTAACACCATGTCTAGAGGTCCATGGTGGCATCATCAAGGTAGACTGTCCTGACCCGGACCCACCTCCCCCCGCCCCCCCCCACCCCCCCTCCTCCCGCTGCAGCCTGTAGGCCATATGGCCTCTCTGATGGGAACCTGTAGCTTTCCTCAGTAGAATGACCCACATACCTAGCATCTTCAGCATCTTGGGGTTTCTCAGGAACCTTAGGTTTCACCTTCACGGATTGGCCTCACTACAGACACTTCCACCCTGTTGTACACAGCCTGACCTCATCGGCTCGTCTCTACAATCTTAGCACAAGCCTTCCCGCTACCCTTGCGTTCCGCATGTCTGCAAAAGCAGCACCCAAATAAAACGATGCCATGTTCTGCCGTCAGCCCTCCATAACTGCTTCTGGGGTGACTGGTCCCCAAGGCAGCTTAGTGGCTTGACCCTTTGGCCTTGGGGATACTCTGGCCCTTTGACAATCAAAGAGAGAAAGCAATACCGTTAAGGGGCCTTGCCTTCAGCTAGATCCCAGGAGGAAGAGGCAGTTCGAAGCTGGTTGCTGGGGCGGGGCCGGGGGGCGGGGGCGGGGACGGAGGTCGGGGGCGCGTCACATCTCCAGCTTCTACCCTTCTTTCGGAAAGCTTGGGGCTGCCAGAGGGGAAGTGGTTTGCTAAAAGGCAGATTTCTCTGATGGAGCTGGAGGGGAGCAGAACTGGAGAAGGCCTCCGCTCTCAGGAAAGCGCCTGCCCTGAGCCTCGGCAGGCAGGAGAGCCATTTACCATTGTGTCCGTGACCTTCAACTCACTGTGCTCCTGGAGAAGTGGATGGGAACAAAGGCCCTGGAGCCCAGTGACTCAAGGCATTGTGGATGATTTAGAAACTAATGACAGCCAGAGCAGGGTAATGGACGCAAAGGGATTGGGGGGCGGAAGGGGGAATGGGGGAGGCCAAGGTCGGGGGCACTTCCACAAGTTCTCAGAGGGTCTGGGAGCCTTGTCTACAACCAGCCTCCCATGCGGCCCACTCAGGACCCAGCTGGGCCGTCTGAAAGGATTAACTTCAGGCACCAAGACACACATGTACCCTCCATAGTCAGAGAAGAGACAAGCCCCTACTCCTGAGCCTACCCCGAGCATGTGTCCACAGGGGTCAGCCAGGGGCATCCTTATGCAGCACGTACCTCAAGGACACATCAAGGAGAAGGGGCTGCCCATGTGAGCCCCCAAAGGCTCTTCCTCCAACTGATGGAATTAGGCACCTTTGGGTCATAGGAAGTCCTGTGATGTCAGGTGAAGATGTTCACACTACATATGTTGTTATCCAAAACAGGTGGAAAACAGACACATATGCCATCACCCCACACTTACCATTTAAAAGGACATACACAAGAGTATCAGGAACTTTGGAAAACATGCGTCTCGTGTGAATAATGCCCATCCAGGGACTGCTTGACGCTCTTGTGTTTTCCTTTGTCTCTATTGTCCAAATTTTCTAAAATAAACATATGGTGCTTTTTTAAAAATGCCTTTATTAATAATAAAAATGTGAGGGCTGAGGCCACAGCTCATTCTCCCACAGTGGAAGAATGCTTGTCCAGCTTGCGCAGTCCCAGGTTTGATTCCCAACCCATAAGATGAAATTAACTTAGAAATACATGTCAGACAAGGATGGTTCATGGCCATACCCTGCATTTGGAAGGCTGAGGCAGGAAGCAAGGGGATCCCAAGTTCAAAGCCATCTCATGCTACATCGTAAGACCCTGTCTCGAAAAACAGTTAATATAGTGCCTGCCTCGGGTCTTAGTTACTTCCCCACTGCCGTGATAAAATAAGCTAACAAAATCAACTTAAGGAGTTGACAGGATGGCTCGGTAGGCGATGCCACCAAACCTGATGATCTGAGTTCAATCCCTAGGACCCACTTGGTGGGGGGAGAGAACTGACTTCCATATACACTCCTGCACACACACGCGCGCGCGCACACACACACACACACACATACACACACACACCCCAAATACATACATACATACATACATACATACATACATACATACATACATATACATAAATGTAAAAAAAAATTAAAGCAGCTTAAGGAAGAAAGGTCTATTGTGGCTCCAAGTTCAAGCGAAGACAGCAAGACCTTGAACTAGCTGGCCACCTGCATCTGCAGTCAGGAAGCAGAGAGCAATGAATGCATGCTGTTGTTCAGCTCCCTTCCTTCACTTGATACAGTCCGGTATCCCGTCCAGTGAATGGTGCAACCTACAGTCCACCACCTATAGGTCTTTCCACCTCAGTTAATGACACCAAGATAATCCCCACAGGTACGCTATGGTGGCTTGTATACATATGGTCCCCATAGACTCATATATTTGAACACTTGGTCCCAAGTTGATGGAACTGTTTGGGAAGGATTAGGAGGTGTGGCCTTGTTGCAGGAAGTGAGTCACAGGGTTTTGAGGTTTCCAAAGCCCACAGTATTCCAGCTGAGTCTCTCTCTGCCTCATATTTGTGGACCAGATGCAAACTCTTGTCTAGTGCCGCAGTGCCATGCCTGCCTGTTACAATGATCCCCACCATGATGGTCATGGACACTGTCATCCTCTGGAACCATGAGCCCAGTCAAGTGCTTTCCTTTATAAGTTCCTATGGTGATATTTTTCTTTTGTACTAAAATGTTAACTGTATGTTAATAAATAAAGTTGCCTGGGGGTCAGAGCTATTATCAAGTCATAGGAAAGCAGGGCAGTGGTGGTGTACGCTTGTGATCACAGCACTTGGTAGACAGAGCTAGGTAAGTCTCTGTATGTTCAGGGATACAGCCAGCATTGGATACACATGCCTTTAATCTCAATACCAACCATAGAACACCTGGAGGTCTATACAGACAGGCCGTGATGAGGCAGTCCTGTGGTTGGGTTTACAACCAATGAGAAGGCAGAACAGAGACTATATAAAGACTTTAACACAGGAAGTAGCAGCTCCTTCGGAGAGGTAGGACCACTACAGGAGGAAGGGTAAGGTTTTAGCTCTTAGCTCTGACCTCTTGGCTTTCTTCTTTGCATTGGTTCTGTGTTTCTTATTTATAAGACGGTTGGTTACATCTACAAGTTCCCTTGATTGTGGTGTTTTGTACTGTAATAGAAAGGGAAGTAGGGCACGTGCCCAGAGGCCGAACTCTCAGGTGACTCTAGATTTCTCAAGTTGATGGTAAACACCAGCCATGCTACCTAGCCAGCACACATCCTTGGGCTTCTTCCCAGCACCATGTAAACAGAGTATGGGGGTGCATACCCATGATCCCAGCACTCGGGAAGTAGCTGTGTAAAGAGTTCATAGCCAGCCCTGGCTGTATCAGAGCATTGACTCACGAACAAAGAGAGCCTGCTAGGCGGCTTAGTGGGTAAAGCACTTCCTGTGCAAGCCTGATGACCTGAGTTTGATTCCTGGAACCCACACAAACAGCCAAATGTGGGAGGGTGAGAGAGAGAGAGAGAGAGAGAGAGAGAGAGAGAGAGAGAGAGAGAGCGCTCAGCAGTTAAGAGCACTTACTGCTCTGGCAGAGGCCCTGGGGTTACTTCCCAGCACCTACACAATGGCTACCAATCATCTATGACTCCAGTTCCAGAGGATCCAATGCCCTTTTCTGGCCACCCCAGGCTCGACATCCAGGTCATGTGCCTCCACTCATGCAGGCAAAACCCCCAAACATATCAAATAAACCTTTAAAACATATTCTTAAGCTAGGTGTGGTGCGTATGACAGACTTCTGGGGAGATGCAACACACACGTCTGCTCATCCCAGAAAGGGAGCCCACGACAGACCTAAGTAATGACTGCAAAGTCCAACACAGTGACAAGGTGGATAATAACAGGAGTATATGGGTCAGGGATGACTCAAAAGAGCAGCCACATCACCAAAAAGCCCACCTTGGGTGACAATTTTGTTTATTATTATTATTATTATTATTATTATTATTATTATTTTGGTTTTTCGAGACAGGGTTTATCTGTGTAGCTTTGCCCCTTTCCTGGATCTCCCTCTGTAGACCAGGCTGGCCTCGAGCTCACAAATATCCGCCTGCCTCTGCCTCCCGAGTGCTGGGATTAAAGGTGTGCGCCACACCGCCCGGCTATTTTTATTATTTTTTTTAAGACAGGGTTTTTTTGGTGTAGCCCTAGCTGGCCTGAAATTCACTCTGTAGACCAGGCTGGCTTTGAACTCAGAGATCCGCCTGAATGCTGGGATTAAAGGTGTGCGCCACCACACTTGACTTGGGTGACAGCCCTTGAAACACGATGCTCTCTGCACAGCTTACGGGCAGCTCAGCAGTGGGAGATTCTCTTCTCTGCAACCCAGCTGCTCAGACTCCTCCCCAGCAGCTGTTTGCTCCTGCTTTAAAGCCGGAGAGGGGCCTTCAAGAGTCTTCCAAGTCTACTTTCTCAGACACGTGACCTTTCTTGTACCTCCTCAGTCTTATGGGCCTCCAACTCCCTCTTGAAGGAGAAGTTCTGGTTCAGAGGGAGTGGCTATCCAATATGGTGGCACACCTCTAGATCCCCAACACTCCTCCAGGGCTATGGGCGGCAGAGATGGGAGGACTGCCGGGAAGCTGGTGAGAGGCTTAGCAGAAACGAGAGAGACATTGCTTTAACAAGGTGATGAGTGGACCCGATCCCCGGAAGTTGAGAGTACGTGTGTGCACGTGTGTGGACCGATTATGTCGTGATGGGAGAATCAGGAGTTCAAGGGCATCCTCAGATACCTAGGCAACCCGGGTTATCGGAGACTGTTTCAAAACAATAACAAAAGATCCAGCTTAACTTCAGTCCCCGCTCAGGAAAAGGATAGTGCTGTTAGGTATCAGGGCATAAAGAAGGGTCCCTGAAACCAAACCAAGTGTACCTGAGGCATTGGCACTGCCTTGGGTTAGGACTTTAAAAAAAAAAAAAAGATTTAATTTAACTTTATTTTATATGCATTGGTGTTTTGTCCACATTCATGTCTGCGTGAGGGCATTGGATCCCCTGGACCTGGAGTTGTAGACCGCTGTGAGCTGCCATGTGGGTGCTGGGAATTGAACCCAGCTCCACTGGAAGAACAGCCAGTGCACTTAATCACTAAGCCATCTCTCCAGCCCCCTTTTTTTGTTTTTTCAAGACAGGGTTCCTCTGTGTAGTTTTGGTGCCTGTCCTGGATCTCTGTAGACCAGGCTGGCCTCAAACTCACAGAGACCTGGCTCTGCCTCCCGAGTGCTGGGATTAAAGGTGTGTGCCGCCGCCGCCGCCGCCGCCGCCGCCGCCGCCGCCACCACCACTCGGCTAGGAGTTAGGACTTTTGCATCCTACAGAAGACATAAAGAGAAGCCAGGCAGTGGTGGCGCACGCCTTTAATCCCAGCACTCAGGAGGCAAAAGCAGGTGGATCTCTGAGCTCTGAGTTGGAGACCAGCCTGGTCTACAGAGCGAGTTCCAGGACAGCTGGGACTACACAGAGAAACCCTGTCTGAGAACACAAAACAAAACAACAACTGAAGACACGAGAGAAACTAAGTCAGCATCTAGGAAATCATTTCCCATCACTAAGATGTGCAGAGTGCTAAATATGCCACGTCTCTTAGTTGTCTTCCCAGCTAATGGTAAGACCTTATTGCTGAAGACATCAGAGGCAGTTCTTAGAGAAAGCATGCTGAAATCGACCTGGGAATTTTCTTCTCAGGGACTGACTCTCATAATGCTATGCAGGCTGCTGGGGGAGAAAAGCCATCAGTATGGGGTGGACTGCTTACCGCTCTAGATGCCGTGGGACCTGGGAGAACGGAGCTGATAAATGAGTCAGACCAAAGTCTCATGCAGTAACCACCTTTATTCAGAGCATCAGATAATTTATACTCTGTGGGTTAAGCAGAGTCACATGAGTAAAGTGTCCAACCACAAGGGTAAGCCTCACATGCTAAAAACATGCTTTCCCATAGAGGCATGTAAACAAATAACGATGGCCAGTTGTAATGAATAATCTGAAGTAAATACACTCCTATCCAATACATGTGGGAGGGGCAGGAAAGCATAATCCAAGAACAATTCTGTGTTTTGAAGAAACTGAGGTCACAAGACTCTTGTTTTCTTAGAGTTTTCTCACAAGCATTTAGAATCTCCCTTATGTTGGAATTCCTGGCCACCCCCCTAGCTACATGACCGCACATGCGCAGTTCAGTAGCCAAGCAGTTCAGATCCGTGCACTGCGTGATCGCATAATTTGTGCACAGCGTGATCACCCAATCTATGCGCATGTGTGGCGTAGCTCCGTAAACCCATATGCGCATGTGCAGGGGAATCCATAAGAAGTGGGACACAGACTCCTCCCCCTACTTCTCCGCTTCCCCGCTTCCCTCACTGCATGTGTGGTCCACAGGCCTGGTCACGCTCTCTTCTGTCCCTCTCTTCTCCTAACAGAGCTCTGATAGTGGGTTTTGTCATGCCTCGTGGCCTTTCTCGCAGGGTAACAACGCCGCTTAATGAATAACACAGTGCTGCCGCCGCATTGAAACAAACACCTTACACAACTCCATTTTTGGACGGTGTTCTGACAGTGGACCCTGAATGCCAGTGAACTGCTAGGCAACATGTGGCCACTGGTGAACCAGCAGCGTGACTGTTTTGGAGGTAACCAATCAATTTCTGATTGAATCTGAGGCCTGCTCCACAGGAGGTAATTCATGCCTGGTACTCCAGCTGGTCTAAAGCCATGGCTGGGGAGGTCCTAGGGGAGAATCTGATGCTATTGTTTAGCTAAGTGAACATGCTGTCAGAATGCCTTCTAAATATTTGTTTCTCCCTATGAAATAGTGTGCACTCAGCCTTGGCCAGAAGAAGCCTCATTTTGAAGTGGGCAGTGGTTAACAAAGGATTCATAACGCATCCAAGTGCTGAAAATAAGGGATTGTAAGCGCTCAGCTCTACATGGGACATCTGTATTAACTGTCCTAAGGCTGGGGGACATCACAGAAGGGGTGGAAAGTATACAAGAGCTGGAGAGTGGGGAGGAATGTTATGAACACTGTCTTTGGAAATGGCATGCCCATTGCACTCATGAACTCCCAGTGGCTGTGGTTACCTGCACTAGATCAAGCC
>CABHPH010127305.1:0-33161 GCA_902168325.1 Peromyscus nudipes
ACTCCCCCATTTAAAGCGTACAACTTAATGGCTTAATGTATGTTCACAGCATTGTGTCACAACCACCATGATCAACACTTTCAATACCTCCAATAGAAACTCTGCGTCCATCCATAAACCTTGTTAATCAGTTGCTAAGGTTCTTTGTGAGTCAGTGGGTTTGCCTACTCTGGAAATTTCCTGTAAGTGAAATAATGAAGTTGTAGTCTTTTGCAGCTGCTTATTTGAACTCATGAACCTCTTGCCTCTGCCTCTGGAGTGCTAGGATTACAGGCGTGTGCCACTGTGCCTGGCTTCTGTTTTTCTGAGCCTCATGATTCATCCAAAATGCAGTATGCCTAAGTATTTTACCCACTTTTTTGGGGGGTGGGGGAAGGGCGGGAGGTGAGACAAAATTTCTCTGTGTAGCCTTGGCTTTCCTGGAACTCACTCTGTAGACCAGGTTGACCTTGAACTCATAGAGATCCACCTGCCTCTGACTCCTGAGTGCAAGGGTTAAAGGTGTGTGCCACCATTCCCAGCTTATTTTTTGATCTTCACTTTTAATGGAAGAATAGTATGCTACTGTGTAGACAACATGTCACATTTATCCACTCACAGTGGGTATTTGGATTATTTTCACTTTTCTGGCTATTATAGTAATGCTACTATGATTATTTTGTTTTAAAATATTTTTGGTTACATTGTGAGGACTGGGATTGCTGGGGCATCGATATTTCTATGCTTAATCATTCTTCTTCCCTCTTTTTGTTTTTCTGGGACAGGATTTCACTGTGTAGCCCTGGCTGTCCAGGAACCCACTCTGAAGACCAGGGTAGCCTTGAACTCACAGACATTGGCCTGCTTCTGCCTCCCACATGCTGGGGTTAAAGGTGTACACCTCTACCACCACCTGATTCTTCTTTCCTTTTTTTTAATCCCTTGCCCCCTCATTCCTTTGGTATTTTGAGACAGGGTCTCACTATGTGGTCCTGGCTGGTCTGGAACTCACTATATAGACCAGGTTGACTTTGAATTCATGAACCTCTTGTCTCTGCCTCCTGAGTGCTGGGATTACAAGTGTGCACCACCGTGTCCAGTTTGTGTTTTCTGAGCACCTTTTCATTTGTTTGTTGGCCACTTACTCATTTCTTCAAGAGAAATGTCTGTTTGTAACACTTGTTACACTTGTACTTGTAACACACCTTTGAACATTTAAATCTGGTCGCTTTCTTAGTACTGCGTTAGAATCCAGAGCTATTTCGATTACTATAGAATCATTATTTAGATTCCTAATAAAACACTTTCATAAGGGCTTTTAATTTTTCATTATTCTTATTTAATTTCCCCACTATTTGTATCACTTTGTTAATTTTCAAAAATCTTGACCACACTCTGTCTTTCCATCTGGTAACAAAGTGTGGTGTTTTTTTTTTTATTTTTACAAAAATTAAAAAAAATTAGTGTGTATGGTATGTTTATGTGCATGTGTGTGTGCATATGTGTGTATGGTGTCTGTGTATGGTGTCTGTGTATGTTGTGTGTGTTGTGTGTTGTGTGTGTATGGTTTGTGTGTGTGCATGTGCATGTGTGCATGCCAGGGCATGCATATAGAGGTTAGAAGATATCTTTCAGAAGCTGGTTCTCTCCTCCCACTGTGGAATCCAGGGATGGAACTCAGATGTCAGGCTTGTGAGGAAAGTGGTCTTATTCGGAGGCATCTCACCAGCCCTAAACTACAGTGTCCTGCATTTTCAGGTCTTGTTTTAGCATCTCTCAGTGGTTGTAAGGTCTGATTTGAATAGGTCCATGGGAACAGACATTCTGTCTATATTTGTATTCCTGGAGCCAAATATAGACATCGGGTCACACTCAGAACATATCTGCCGGATAGTGAGCCGTCTCCTGCCTGGTTAGCGTGTCCATGTGTGTTTTGCTGTGTGCTCCACTGAGGCTATCACAATTCTATCACAGTTTTGAATCCTTTTTACATAGTAACAATATTATTTTGTATGCTTATCTTTTGTCTTGTCATTAAAAATTTTTCTTATTAATTAAAATGTTTTCAGGAGATTCTGTTGGGCATTCCGGGGAGAATTACTTGTTTTTCTTCTGTTTTTAACAACTGACATTTACTTATGTTTTGTGTCTTTTATTTTTTGATAAACTGGAATGTCCAGAATCATGTTAAAAACTAAAAAGGGAAAGGTATTTTATATTTCACTACACTTTCTCAGTGTAGTGCTTATTCTCTAGAATGTACGGTGTGGCATGTTGGCTTAGGACTGACAGGCGAAGGAAATGGCCCTTTATCTATTCACTCATCTATTTATTGTTAACACTTTATTTTTTTTGGCATTTCTTATATCCAAGTCACTCTACTGGTCACTCACTCAGGCTTCGAAAGTGCCTTAGATGTGGCTTCAGTGCCCACATTGCTTAGTGTCTAGCCAGGGAGACCAAAAGTGCTATGGGAACCCAGAACACTATTTAGAGTCTCTAATTCAAGTCTAGGGACAACATATGAGGCTAAGGCACCACCTAAGGACCAGGGATGCTGAGCTGGTGGGCATGGGGCTGTGAGGTTGAGCTCAGAGGACTGGCTTTCTCATCGAGAACCAAAGTTTGAGTCAGCCCACATCAGGCTAGGTGTGGTGCAAATAGCCCGATGACATAAGCTGAGACTAGGAATCGGAGATGGATGGAACTCCAAAGCCCAAGTCCCCATCCCTGTCATCAACCTCAAAGGAGGTACCCGGATCTCCTTCTACGGAAAAAATTATAGCACAAAGGAAAAGGATGATGGGAAAGGAGATGGGTGAAATAAACCCCCTGTTCATTCTCCACTGGGATGAGATCCAATCTCTAAAAAATGGGACATAGAAAACAATTTCCTTCTGAGAAGACCTGGGCCTGGGGGTGAGGCTGAGGAGGCAGCAGAGTGGACTGATGGAGACTCTGGGATGGGTAGCAGGGTGAATCTAAGCCATGCTGTGCACATTTCCCACACCTCCTCACCTCCCCAGCAAGTGCCTCCACCCCGCCCCTGCTACTCTCCACTTACCCTGGAGCTGATACTCATCCCAGCACATCCAGGCAGGAGCAGAGAGAGCCAGTGGGGCTCCCTGGGTGTCATTAAATGTTCTTCTCCTCCCTCTCCTGGGAGCTCAGGCTTTAGTTCAGCCTATGGGCAGAGACAAGAGCTGCCTGCCTGACCCATGGTCTTCTAGGAGCACTGAGGAACCAACCCGATCACTTGACATTCAGACCCTTCCTATAGTCTGTGCTGTTCATTTCCAAGTGCTCTACAAGAAAAGACCACAAAGTAGGTGCTTAAAGTGGCATAAAGGTTTCCTCTCACAGTTCTGGTAGCTAGAGGCCCCAGACTAACATCCGGCAGGCCGTATTTCCTTGGTGCCTTTAGGAGAGAATGCAGCCTGCCTTTTCCAGTCGGATGTAGCTCCAGGCTTTCCTTGGCCCGTGGTTGTGACTCCAAACTCTGCCCATATCCACAAGCCCTTCTTTTTCTGTCTTATACAGACATTTGTCGTTGGATTCAGCTTCCATTGGAATAACAGAAGGATCACATCCAAAGATCCTTCATTCAGTTTCCTCTACAAAAAAACCTTTTCCTAAATAAGATCACATTCATAGGCTCCGGGGGTTAGGACCTGTGCATTTTTTGCAGGGCCATCATACAGCTCACTAAAGCCCTTGTGTGTGGAATGTGAAAGAAAGAGGAGAGAGGGTTAGCAAGGTGGCCTGGATCTGGAGATCATATGCAGGTGTGTGTGTGATGGTCATGGTAGGGTACAAAGGCTCTGTCCCATCTTGTAGAGGTCTAAAGTCCTGGACTCCAGGGATGCAGCTCAGAAGAATGGGACCTGCCTGTGTAAGGTTGTGGTTACCTCAGGCAAGCTTCCTAGGGGAGGTGAGCTTCAAGCCTTGTCTTAGGAAACAGCAGCCTCTAGTTGCTGAGTGAACACTCAGACAGAAAGATGTCATTCACTTAGGGGTCCTTTGAACACTCAGACCCCAGCTGTTCGTCTTCTCTGGTTCAGAGCTTCCTTGGGCAGGGTGAGCATCCTCTCTCAGACTGGGAGATCCTCCTGGGGGTTGGCAATGTCCAGTGAGATGGTGAGATTCTGAAGCTGCAGAGGGTAGAGGGCAGAGAGCAGAGGGCAGAGAGCATGGCAGTTCAATCAGGAAGGGGAACAAAAAGTGGGTACAGGCATCTCAAGGGCAACATGGTCGCTTGTGGGCCTGCTCTCTTGACCCATCCCCAATGCCTGTCAACTTTTCTTTCCATCATATTTCTTGTATCATAAGCTCTGGAAGCCTCCTTGCTTGCCTTTGTCACAGTCTCTGAATCCTTCAGCAGGAGGGGTTTGTGGAGTCGGTGTGCAGAGGAATGGGAGGGATGGCTGTGGCATATAGAGTGGATGGGAGGCTTTTGGGAGACAGACTCTGTAGTAGGAATCTTAAAAGGTCTTATTAATAGAAACAAACCTGAAAGCCAGATATTGGGGTGAATGCTGAAAGATCAGAGAAGCAGAACAAGCCACAGCCACCTTGCCAATTCCTCATCTGATCCTGTTTCCTCAGATTGGAAGCCTCTGAGTCTTCATCCAGAATGAATCTCAGCTGAACTGCTACTCAAAAGCCTAAAAGCTTAACCAGCTCTAGTTCCTGGTCCTCACGCCTTATATACCTTTCTGCCGTCACTTCCTGGGATTAAAGGCTCACTTCCTGGGATTAAAGGCGTGAGTCACCATGCCTGGCTGTTTCCAGTGTGGCTTTAAACTCACAGATCTCTGCCTCCCAAGTGATAGGATTAAAGGCATGTGTGCCACCATTTTCTGGCCTCTATATCTAGTGGCTGTTCTGTTCTCTGACCCAGATAAGTTTATCAAGGTGCACAATAAATATTGTGGATAATAATAATAATATTTTGTGGAACACAGTATCACCACAAAAGTCTCACCAAAATCCTTGACATTGTTGTGGTCTGAGGCTCTGAATCAACCTGTGCAGACACAGAGGTTACACAAAGCAAGATTCACTATTGGGCAGCACAAACAGAAACTGACTAGTCAGGGACAACAATACAGACTTGGAAGCCGATTGTGTCCCAGAAAGATCATCTCACCAAGTATTTAAGTACAAAACCCACAAACATCTGTGCCAACTTACAGTTACATTTTTCCACAAATTGGGATTCAAAGATTAGGGACTTTCCCTATGTGTTCCTGTTGGGGAATATTTGTTTAACTCTATAAAAAGGTGTTGCATTTGTTAACTATGTAAAGATGTGTTGCTGTTTTACTTTGCCTGCCTAAGGCACCTGATTGGTCTACTACAAAGCTGAATGGTAAATAGCATGAGAAGAGGTAGAGTCGGGGCTTCCAGGCAGGGAGAGTAAGTAGGAGGATGAATTCAGGCTTGGGGAGAAAGAGAAAGAGATGACAGGGAGACACCAGGGGCTAGCCAGCCAGACATAGATGAAACAGGAAAGTAAGACATACAGAATGAAAGAAAGGTAAAAAGACCCAAGGCAAAATGTAGATAAATAGAAACAGGTTAAATTAAATTATAAGAGCTAGTGGGGCAAGCCAAAATTAAGGCATTCATAATTAATAATAAGTCTCCATGTCTTTATTTGGGAGCTGGTTGGTGGACTAAAGAAAAATTCCAACTACAAATGGTGCCCAACATGGGGCCCAAATTTCCACATAGGTCCAAAGAAAACTGAAAACAACCAACCAACCAACCAACCAACAAGGAACCTGATAAAGCTCTTTTAAGAGGTGCTGCTGTGTAGCAGAGCACTTGAGCAGCTGGCACACTAAGTAGAAGCAGCAAGCTAAGTAAAAACACCTGCTATAGTGCGGGCACCAACTTCCTAGAGCTGGGGTGGTTAAACACAGCTCTCAGTTAAATACAGCTCTCAGCTAAGGAGGAGGAGAGGGCTGAGCCAATGGGCCTAGATGCCACTTAGCAGTTTAAGGTTTGGCTAATGCTGTCAGGGAACACTACAGGTGCACAGTAAAACATGTCCAGACTGAAAAACCCTTTAAACAGATTATGGTGTGCATAGTGCTTAAGAATGAAAAGGAAATGGGTATAGACAGTCATAGGAAAAAAATAAATAGTTTAAAAATAATTAAATAAAGTCTTTAAAGAAAGAATAAAGTAATATAAAAAGAATAAACCATGTAAAGATGGGAAATACACAGGGAGTCTGGATTCTTATGGTGTTGTGTTGACTTTGAATTTTTTGAGTGCTGATCAGTGAACAACGGCTACTGAGAGACATTGGGTTGTAAAAGGGACTGCTGAATTAAACCAGCCTAGATACTTTAAGGATGTCTTACTGTAAAACGGAAGTCAGAAAACGTATTGTGTCAGGGGAGAGGTTGTACTTTTGTTTCCACAGGAAATGAAAGACTGCGGATCCCTTCAATATTAATAGAGACCAGATTTGATTGGAGGAGACCACCTGAAATTCTTGGCTATAGACATAAAGAAATAAACCTAGAAAAACTATGAGACAGATGACATATATGCTGTTCCCTTGACATGGGAACAGCTCTGAGACTGGATGAGACATGATAAATCTTGTTGATCACAGAGTCCTCATGACTTATTATTACATGCCGTCTTTCATATGGCATAGACAGAGGTTTGGCTATACAGTCCAAACAAACTCATAAAGTTGACAGATGTCTTTTACCTGCTCAAACATAGAACAAAAAAATCATCTTTGGCTGGCTTGTGTACAATACACAGTCCATACTTGTGTCAATGCAGATACGTATATTACCTTTGAAAGTCTGTGTGTTTTCAGAGCAAGGGGACCAGACACCAATGCAAACGGGTGGCCCAGGTGACCCAGCCTCTCAGATGTCTTCATTGCAGTTTCCTCAGAGTTTTGTGTTCAGAACTATTTCAAAGCTGCTAGCTGAGATGATCTAGCCTCACAGACTATTCTAGCCAGAACTTTAGATAAGCCTTGCACTTTCCCATTACACGGAGGCTGGATAACAAATGTTATAGCTAGTTTTTTTTTTTTATAACTTGACTATTATCTTAATTTTCTTAGGGTCTCCTGGGGATTCTGTCACTCCCAGACAACAGGAAGCAGTTTAGAAAGCACAATGCCCACAATCCCAAGGGGTGAGGTGGCTGGTTTTTGATCATTTGGTGGGTTATGGATGTTTGTCATCATTTAGTGGTGATATAGCAATATAGAATAAAAATGTAACTATTCATCTTAAGTATTTTACATTGGTATGGGCTTTTGTGTACTGATACAAATTTAAGGTTATTTTTTGTAATACTATATATGTTTCTATTCTTATTTAAGGTAGTGTACCTATGCAGCTCATTTAAAAGTGTAATATAAAGTTCTGGTACTTGAAATCTATTATTATAAACTGTTTAGGATAATTAAGAAATGCAGGTTAGTAGTTAGTCTTCTATAACAATCAAACTTATAGTGATGTTAGATGATGGGGGAATGTCTTTCTGTATGCTGTGGATATGTGTTGCTCTGATTGGTTGATAAATAAAGCCATTTGGCCTATGGCAAGACAGCTTAGAGGCAGGGGGAAATTCAAAGAGAGAGCCAGGAAGAAGGTGGAGAGAGATGCCAGTGAGCCACCCAAGGAGCAACATGTAATGGGACACAGGTAAAGCCATGGAACATGTGGCGATATATAGATTAATAGTTATGGGCTAATTTAAGATATAAGAGCTAGCTAGCAAAAGGCTTGAGCCATGGCCATGCAGTTATAATTAATATAAGCCTCTGTGTGTTTGCTTGGGTCCAAGTGGTTGTGGGACTGGTGGGTGAGAGAGATTTGTCCTGACCATGAGCCAGGTGGGACACAGGAAAACTTTAGCTACAGTTAGATTTGTTTTCAAGGTTAAACAGATATATTTTTGATAGATAGGTGATCTTCAAACACTTCAAAGACCTACAAAATATCACACTTGTAATGTTTAATAACCTAAGGCTTTTCATGACAGTGAGGCATGTCTGCTCCTGGCAGCATCAATCTACTTCATAAAAGGAAGATGGGCATTGTAGAATCTCCATATGAAGTTTGATTTCATAGTGGCAAAGCTAGCCATTTGGGCAAGAAACTGCCCTTGCCTTGATTGTTGACAGTATTCTGTACAAACTGGACAAGCAGGACACAAAGGAAAAAGACTATGGAACTTTGCCAAGACAAAGTGGGACAGTCCTTTAAAATTCCTGTTTCACAGAAAAGTCTGTATCTGTAGGCCTGTAGGCTGAAGATGGATGCCCCAATGGTGCAGAGGAACCTTGGGTAACTGTCCAGGCAGCCAAATGTCTTTGTCATTTCTATAGTTTTGGAGGTTGCTTGCTCTGCACTTCCTGCTTACTCAGGGAATTTTGTATCCTTGGGTCTCTGATGGAGTTGAAGATGAAATAGTTATTATTTTCCTTGTTACCAAAATTTAGAAAAGAAATTTAAAGAAAAGAGATGTGAAGCTTATGAGAAACATAAAAGCTTGGATTGTTTATCTAGGAGAATTAATAGTCTAAATTGATGATTTTGGTTTGGTGATACAGGTTAGGATAGAAAGTGGATTAGGTACACAACTTTGGACTCACCAAGATATAGGATAGATAATGGAGTATTTTCTCTAAATATGCCAAATACAATGGACTGGATATTGTAAATGTAATTCTTGATAATTGTTCTTATTGTATATAATCTTACTATGTTAAAGCTAAAACCTTTCTTTTTATTTAGACAAAAAGGGGGAAATGTCGTGGAATATTTGTTTAACTATACAAAGATGTATTGCATTTGTTTAACTATGTAAAAATGTGTTGCTGTTTTACTTTGCCTGCCTAAGGCACCTGATTGGTCTAATAAAAAGCTGAATGGCTGGTAGGGAGGGAAGAGGTATAGACAGGACTTCTGGGCAGGGAGAGTAAGTAGGAGGAGGAATTTAGGCTTGGGGGAGAAAGAGAAAGCGATGCCAGCGAGATGTCAGGGGCCGGTCAGCCAGACATGGAGGAAGCAGAAAAGTAAGACAGAATGAAAGAAGGTAAAAAGTCCCGAGGCAAAATGTAGATGAATAGAAACAGGTTAAATTAAGTTAAAAGCTAGTGGGACAAGCCAAAGCTAAGACCAAGCATTCGTAATTATTAAGTCTCTGTGTCTTTATTTGGGAGCTGGTTGGCAGCCTAAAGAAAATTCCAACTACATGTTCTATCATTGTTAACTGGCATAGAATGTGAGCTTTTCAGTCCAGCCAATCGGACTTATTTTTTCCTTCTGTTGTTAGAACAGCCATATGTCTTTAGAGAGCTAAAGACGCATAACAGATGATTTCTCTTGTTTAAAGAGGAGATGCATCAGCTCTTGGATGGTTCCCAGCTCCTTAGGGCTCAGGAATGTGAACTTTGTTTCATCCTAAAGGTAAAATGGAGCCTAAAGTCAAAATGGTAGTACTTAGGACAAGGTGCTTTTGCCTGTTCCCAAGAACATCTGTCTCAAGAGACTCATCTATCCTCTGTGTGGAGCTCATCAGGGCCTTCTGAACTTGTATCTCTCTTATATCTGTACTGCTCAAACCTGAACCCCAGCCCAGAGAAATAGAACAGGTGACCCCAGGAGGCATGGAGAGGAGGCCACAGGGAGAAGGGAATCTAGACTCTTGAGGTGTGCCATACTCTGGCTGGGAGTCCTTGGGCTAGTCACCATCAGGTCTCCCCGTCCCTTTTGTGGATTTTCAAGACAGGGATTCTCTGTGTAGCCCTAGCTGTCCTGGAACTTGCTTTGTAGACCAGGCTGGCCTCGAACTCACAGAGATCTGCCTGCCTCTGCCTCCTGAGTGCTGAGATTAAAGGCATGTTCTACCAAGCCCAGCTCTTTCCTCTTTCTTAAAAGGAGGATGTTAGATTGAGTAGCTTCATGGCCTTTCTCTTCCTAGATCACATGTTAAAATAAACCAAAACAACTGAAATTTTATTTATTTATTTATCTATTTATTTACTTATTTGTGTGTGTGTGTGTGTGTGTGTGTATGTGTGTGTGTGTGTAAATGCACACGCTCCAGTGTGTGAGCATTCGGAGGCCAGAAGCTGATACCAGCTGGTTTCCTATGTTGTTCTTCAAGGTAGTTTTTGACACAGGGTCTCTGGAAGCTGGAGCTCACCCCCTGTCCTGTCTCCACCCCCAGTTCTGAGGTTACAGATGTGTACAGCCATGCCTTAAAAACCAAAACTAAAACCAAAACCGTTGGTTCTGGGTATCTGAACCCAAGGGAAAAGAATTTCCTCCAGGGCACAGGAGAAGCAAACAGTGGAGGTTTCTGTTTTAGCAGGTGAGAAAATGGAATTGAAAAACACACCCTCCATCATAGAGCGTAGACCCAGTCCCCACCAGCTGTGAGGAGGACCCTTCTCTAGTATCTGGACTTTATAAACTCTTGGTCTATGGAGTGAAACAATGCTGCCCGGGACCTGCACAAGACCATGCCAGCCAACATTCTAGCATGGAGGGGGAAGGGCTATGGGTAACTGATGGCTTCTGGGGGAGGGAGAGTCAGTTTTCTCTAAGGTTGTGGCTTCTGATAGGCCCAACAGTAGCCAGTGGATAGCCACTTACCCAGGAATATATGAACAACACAAATTGAGCTCAATGGGTTATTTTTGAAAAAAGGGTATGAATTTGAAGGTAAGGAGGTTGGGGTGGATCCTGATCTGAGAGGAGTTACGGGGTGGAGTAATGAGTGAATGTCATCAAGATGCACTGTGCCTTTAATCCCAGCACATCTCTGAGCTCTGTGACAGCCTAGGCTGCAGATCGAGTTTCAGGACAGCCAGGGCTACACAGAGAAATGTTGTGGAATAGTATTTTAAGATGTGTTACATTTGTTTATGCTGTGGAATACTTGTTTATGATACAAAGATGTGTTGCATTCTTTCATGTTACATTTGTTTAACTCTTGAAGCTGTGTTACTGTGCCTGTCTAAAACACATGATTGGTCTAATAAAGAGTTTAAAGGGCAATAGCAAGGCAGGAGAAAGGATAGGCAGGGCTGACGAACAGAGAGAATAAATAGGAGAAGAAATCTGGGGGGAGAGAAATCAAGGAGGCGTGAAAGGAGAGGAAGAGGAGGGCTCCAGGGGCCAGCCACCCAGCTACACAGCAAGCCACAGAGTACGAAGTAAAGAAAAGGAGCTAGGATAAAGATAAAAGCCCAGAGGCAAAAGGTACATGGGATAATTTAAGAAAAGCTGGCTAGAAACAAGCCAAGCTAAGGCCGTGCATTCATAAGTAAAAACAAGCCTCCATGGATTTATCTGTGAGCTGGGTGGTGGCCCTCTAAAGAGCCAAAAGAACAGAGTTAAAAAAAAAAAACCACAACAAAACAACCACCAACAACAGAGAAACCCCCAAAAAACAAAACAAAAACAGAGCAAACAAAACAAAATACATTACATGAAATTCTGAAAGAATTAATAAAAATAAAAAAGAAAAGCATTTAAACAAATTATATCTATATGGTATTTCACAGCTATTAGGTAACATGGTATAACTGTGGAATCATAGGAAATGATTGTGAATTTTGCTAAACATAAAGAGAGCTACAATTAAAAAAAAATCTTGGTCTACCATTCTTCCCCTTTACCCCAAATATTCTGGCCATGCCTTTAGTCACAACACTCAGTAGGCAGAGGTGAGTGGAACTCTATGAGTTCCAGGCCAGCCTAATCTACATATTGAGTTCAAGAGGAGTCAGAGCTGCACAGCGAGACCCTGTCCTAAAAAAAGAATATGTATAAAACTGTAACTATCCATAAAGTTGTGAAATTTACTAGGGGAAAGGTCATCAGTACCTTGTCAAGAAGGAGCCAGCCCCCTTATTTGTCTTCTCCAATGACCTCACCATTTAACCCTAAAAGTTGCAGGTCACTTGAGCCTCATAAACCTTTGTAAAGAAATGGTCCTCAAACCTCTCCCAGCTGCAACAGACCACAGAGCTTGCCCTTGGCGATTGTGAGGAGTAACTGAGACTCGGAATCAAGTCTGGCTCTGATATGGCTGCTCCTTCTAGAGCACACCTGGCCTGGGCACAGGCTGGATGTGTCACTCTGCTGGAATAGATGGGTGCACTATGGAGTCCTGCCCCCGTGTGGGTCTCATGCACACAAAGAAGGGATGGAACTATTCCCTCACATGGTGCTTTGGGCTGAGTACCCTAGTCCCCCCAAACCAGGCATCATGCTGGAAGACCGCAGGCTGTAAGCAGAAGGGAATTTGAAAAGATGGTGTGATGTGGCTGTGGTGTGTGGGGGCAGGTGAGAGGTCATCTGAGGCTGGCCCGGGGCCTCAGGCCCCTGATGGAATCCCTGTTCCTCCCAGTCAGCAAGATTATTTGGCTGTGGGCCCTCTGATCCCTGGGTGAAGCTTCTGTAGCTGTCTGTTCTTTCCAATCTGATCTGGACTCGGGGACTTCCCCAGGATCTGTGCACCAGTAGACCTCTGGCCTCTGGTGGGATCTTCCTCAGCTGCCGGAGGTCCCCCTAACTCCTACCCCCGACGATCAGTCACAGGCTGCACTTCTCAGAAATGTCACAAGGTGGCGCCCAAGCACCACATCCCACGAGACAATCGCTTCCCCCTGGTCTGTACTGAAGGGACTGTGTCTGGGCTGTTTGAGCCTGGCAGGGCTGGTTTAGAGCCCCTCAGTGCTAGACCTCCCTTGTACAACTTTACACACCCTCTAAAGGACTCTCAGGCCATTCCAGTCAGGGCCTGGAGCAGGGGACCTGGGTTCTGTTCCGGTTCTGAGTGGTCTTGGAAGTTATCCCTGCCACTTTGAGACTCAGACTGCTCTTCTGATGAATGAGCACAATGACCAGCTTCATCCCTCTTCTGTCCCTCTCTTCTTCCTTTGTTCTTTCCACCATATTTTCTGAGGCCCCCTCTAGACTAGGTGTATCATACAGCTGTGTGTGCAGAGTCAATTGAGCTCACTTAGCACAGACACACACAATATCTGAGACTGCCATTAGTCTTACAACAACCAACAACCTTGTGTTGATCCCATTGTTAACTCATGGAAGAAGAGTCAGGTGAAGGCTTTTCCATGGCCACAGGCCCAGGAAGTGTCAGAGCTGGGATTTGAATCTGGACCATTTGACTCTAAACCGCATCAATGTTGGTTTCCATGTTTACCTGTGTTGGGTGCTATGGATCCAGCCAGTCTTCTTCAGGGGACTTTGGACCAACTTTGGGTATTTGCTCTCATATAGTTTGAATGCGAAGGGCCTTACAGGATCCTGTATTTGAGTGCTTGGTCATTGGCTGGTGGCTGTTTGGAAGGGACCTGGGGCCTGGCTGGTGGACACAGGCCACTAAGGGTAGATCTTTGAAAGTCATGCCTACTTCGGCTGCTTGCTTCCTGCTCCACCAAGACGTGAGAAGTGGCAACTGCAAGGTCCTGCCTCCAATAGGTGAGCCACGGCCAAGCCTTTCCCACTGCAACCAAACAGTCTTTACTCCCCTAACTTGCCTCTGCTGGTTGTTAGTCACAGCATCCAGCTAGGGAACTAACACACTCGCCCACCTGGATCCTAAGCTCCCTCCTTTCTCCCAAGTCCCCACTCATTCTGCAGGTTTGGTTCTGGTGACTCACAAGAAGACTGGAAAATCAGTGGAAGCAAGAGTCCACTGATGATCCAGGGGTCCTGAGAAGGTTCCAGGCCCAGCTTTTATCTCTTAGCCCCTAGGCACAGGCCCATCAAGGAACAGAGGCCCAAGTCCTCTGTTCTCAGTTCTGGTCCCATCATGAATGCCCATTATGTAGATTGGGACGACTGATCTCATCTTTCCCCAAAGACTGTGAAGGCATGAAGCTTTTCTCCTTCAGAGACAGTGTGAGTGAGGCTGCCAGAAGGAAGGGGCTGTGGGGCCCATTTTAAGCTGTATTTCATAGCGAGCTCTTTTGCTTTTGCTCAGGTTGGGGCTTATTTGGAGTTAAATGCTTATATGGAGGCAGAAGAAGCACCTGTCAGCCCCATTCTGTCTGTCCCCAGGTGCCTTTTTCTGCTCTGCATGTGCGACCCTTCTCATGGGGAGGTGTGCTCTGCAGCAGATGTCAGCAGGGTGAAGTGACATGGAAGAGCCAAGGAAAACATGTCACTTCCTGCCATCCTGCTCTGACACTCTCTGGGCAGGAAGGCCCTGGGCTTCACTCTGGGCCTGGTGACCTCCAGACAGATGCCCCAGCCTTTGGGACCACAGCTGTCTCATGTGACAGTACAGGATAGTTCTCTTCAGCTCTAGAGTGTGCAGAACATGCTCGCTCATATCTCTCAACTCTGTTCACACATTAACGCCGTAGAGCAGAGACTGTGCCTCCACCAAAGAGGTGATGAGGCTGAGTTCAGGCAGATTGTGACATTACACAATGATGCCCAACCTGTCTCCCCACCCCCCACCCCAGCATGAGCCACCCTGGACTTACTTCCCAGTCTTCATCAGACTCTATGCCCCCCTGAGGAGGGCATGCAGAGCCTGTAGTAGACTCAAAACTCGGGACATGCTGCCTAACCTGACATGGACTAAGGGAGAAAAATTATTTTCAGAATTATTAGCATCAAATTCTGTGCCCCCTCTCCCTCCCCCAAGTCCATTAAGATACAGCATAGTGTTAAGCACAGTTTAAAAAAAAGTTACCCAGGGCTGGGCCTATGACAGGTATTTCATAGACACTGCCTTTAACCTAATAATTTTGCATAGTAGATTGCTTAAAAGTCACAGAGACTCAGAGAGGCTAAATACGTATTGTGTGCATGTTTACACAGGCAGCAGAAGAGTGGGGATCAGAGTTCAGAGTTCTCTGCAGGGGGCAGCTGCATGAGGTGGGCAATTGTGAAGTCTCTGGGTCTTAGCTTATTTTCCTGTAAGTAGGGATGAGAACATCCACCCCGTGGAGATCTGGGGCACTCAGATTGCATGCATGTAAGACATTTGTTTCTGAAACGATGGCCGAGTATCACTGGCATCATTCTTACATCACCCTCCCTCCCTCCTGTGGCTGCTGGGAGAAGGAGATGGGGCTCAGGCTGTTGGGGGGCGGCATTTGGGACCTGCTCTGGAAATGGAGGGACCGTTGTCTGGTGACAATAAGGCATCTTTGCCCTTCAGGGTTGTGGTTCATGACCTTGTGTGTGACCCAGGACAGGGTGGGGGCAGGGTCAGGGCATCTCTCATCAAGTTGAGGGCAACTTGAGGCCCCGAGGAGCCAGCAGTGCCTCAGATGGCCAGACAGTGGCTGGGGCTTATGCCAGCCTCTGATGGCACACTGGGCCTGAGCAACCCGGAGAAACCTGGGCATCGACAGGGACTTGGCATCCCTCAGGGTTGGGAAAAGTTTGGGCTACAGCAGAGAAAGTTGTGGGCCCGTGGGAGAAGGTTGCAGGTACTCTAACTTTTCTCCCTCCGAGCTCATTGCGGAGTCCCCGAGGCTGCCAAGTGATTTGCCACCAATTAGGCCATAATGAGCTGGACCTTGGTGGCTCCTTTAGGTGCCCCTGCGGACGTAGACTCAGCAGGACACCTGGGGCCCAATTAGAGCAGCCTGGACCTAATGCCTGGTCCAGCTGAGGCCTGGATCCCAGGGAGCCCCATCTGCCCCAGGTGCCCACTTTGCTTGCCCGGCCAAACTTTTAATGAGTGAAGTGGCTACTTCTCTCACTTGCCTGCCAGTTGCGTAGGCATGACCCCTGGGCCCTGCCTGCTCCCCACTTAAAGGCACAGAGCAAACTTTTAGTGTGTGATGTGCTGCAGTTTAAATGGATCTGTCAATCAACAGGCAGGTCTGTTCGTCAACACTGACCCATGTGTGACTGGCACAGGCCCAGGCCCCTCAGGACTTTGTTCTCAGGAAGAACAGTCACAGAGTTGTCATGAGGACAAGATGACATAGCACAAACTGAAGGGCTGATTACTTAGGAATGGGTATGATTGCCCTTAGCCTGGCTGTGACCTTGACTCTGGCCTCTATTCCTAGCTGAACTAGAGGCAGTTCTGACCCGGGTTTTCATAAACCCTGGTGTGACCATTGGGCTCTCTGCTCCCAGGCTGGGTTGACCTGGTGACTATTGTTTTTAGGTCTCCTTTGGCACAAGTCCCCTTTTCTTTTTTTTCTTTTTTTTTTCTTTTTTTTTTTTTTTAAGATTTATTTATTTATTTATTATGTATACAGAAGAGGGTGCCAGATATCACTATAGATGGTTGTGAGCCACCATGTGGTTGCTGGGAATTGAACTCAGGACCTCTGGAAGAGCAGTTGGTGCTCTTAACCTCTGAGCCATCTCTCCAGCCCACAAGTCCCCTTTTCTATTTCCCCCTATTTCCTAGGCCTTCAGACAGTCAAGGGCCCTGTCCCTAACCAGGCCCGCCCCTCCCTCACCGCACAGGTGGGAGGAGATCCAGGCTCAGGGAGAAGCAGGGCGGCATGGCTACTCTATGCACTTTAATACAGTTTGGCTATCTCAGCAGCCAGGTGGTGGGGGGCAGGCATCCACCTGCCTACTCATTTGTAGACTCCAAAGCCATACTGGGCACATGTCTGTGCCTCTGTTCCCCCACATAAGAAAATATTAGCCTTCCCCTCATATGGTAGTTGTATTAAATGAGTTAGAATCCATGTGGGACCCTGGAGCTGGGCCTCTGCATGGTGGGATCTCCATAATTAATACTAGCCGTCTTTCCGGTTACTATGACTCAACCACTGATCCAGCAGGCATCAAGGGGGGCTCCTACTGTGTGCCAAGGTCGGTGCTACTTGGCCCTGGAGTTACAGCAGTGATAAGGCTGGCCCTTGGAGATAAATTTTACTGGGGGATTCAGATACATAAGGCCATCATTTGGAGGTCAAGGGTGTGGCTGGCTGAGGTGGGATGGAGGCACAGCCAGGGAAAGATTCCCAGAGGAATCTGAAGTTAGACAGGGTTTGCTGAGTTCTTATAGTGGATTGGGCCCTGCCCAGTGTTCTGTAAGCATGACCTTAGTCCACCTCAGGTCTCACAGACACATGAGGTCGCTTTCCTACTGAGGGGAACTGATGGTTAAATTAGTTGTCGAAAATCACCCAGCTGGGGAACAGTGGTGCCAGGACCCAGTCGGAATTTGTTTAAACTCAAGTCTTGTCCCTGTTTCTTCATCCGTGGGGTGATATTTCTTCATATATGGTGGTGGTTTTGATGGACAGATAGAGGAGGGAGGCCCTAGAGGGAGAAGAGACCCTCTAACATAAAAACTAGCTTTACTGATGAGGACTCAGCCTTGAGATTTCCCCTGCAAGAATGGTGGAGAGGAAGTGTACACACTGACGTAATTACCAGCACGGGCCTGGCCTGAGCTCCGGCCCACTCACCAGTAGTGTGACTCTGACCTTAAAAAAGTGACTTCACTGCTCTGCACATCAGTTTCATTCTGCAAAATGGGAGGATGACAGTGGCAGACAGTGGGTAATTCTAACCCCCTCTGCAGCTTTATGTTATTACCGGTTTCTTCCTCAGTCCTTAGTTTTTTTTTTTCCTCTCCCCCAAGTAATCTAGGCAGTTTTAAGGAACAGATTAGTAATGTGGGATGGTGCTTGGCACACAGGATACGGTCAGAAAATGTTGTCATTATTCCACACCACTAGGGGAAGCCCCGCAAGGCCAAGGATGGCATTCTTGAGCATGACGAGCATTTGAGGTGTGTCCCGAAGTGTCCTCCACATGTCACAGTGTCAGCAGTGATGCTAGTATCTTTTGAGAAAGGACGCTCTGTTTTATAAGCGTGGGAAACACAGAATTAAACCAAGAGAAGCACCCTTTCCCCTCTGAGAGACTCCAACTCGTCAAAGGAATTGCCAGCCCCCCAACCCCCAAAGCTGAGGGAGAGAGCCGTACAGTGGTTCTCAAGTTGCAGGGCCTTGGGCCATAGTGCCTTTTCGTGTGCAGCACTGGTGTGTGTGTGTGTGTGTGTGTGTGTGTGTCCTGGGAGACACTTAGGAAAATGCAGGCTTTCTTTTCTTTTTTCTTTTCTTTTTTTTTTTTTAAATTTTTGAGGCAGGGTCTCACATAGCCCAGGCTACTCTAACTGGCTATGTAGTGGAAAATGACCTTGAGCTTACTATCCTCTTGCCCCACCTTCCAAGTGCTGGAATTACCAGTGTGTGCCACCAAGCCAAGGCCACAGAGCTTTTGTTTTGCCTCAGTCACTGTGGGTCTGAGAACTCAGCTGTGGGTCTCAGGGCTGCCCCATGGGCTTCGGTTTCAGTTTCCTTCTGTGAAATGGGAACAACTGTATGCGTTGACAGGGCCTATCTCGGTGCTGTTAAGGACCAAGTGAGGAAATTAATGTAAGTCTCCCACAATTCCTGGCACACAATAAATGTCAGCTTTTTAATAGATGCAAACCTCCTCTGGGGTGGAGTCGTGACTGATCCCCCTCCAGATGCGTGGATCTTGCCCAGAGGTTAGCCCTTTCAGTTTGCAGTATAGAGCACCCACACATCCCAGGCTGAGACACGGTGATTACGCTCCTCCCTCCCCTTGACCTCTGGTCACTGAGAATGTCACTGGGCCAGGGGCTAGGGTCCCGCAGCCAAGGCTTTTGGATGGGCCAGGAGGAAGGGCGGATCTGGGGGGATAGTGTCCACAATACATCAGGAACCCTAGTTCGGTCCAATCTGTCCCCTTGGTGGTGGGGCCGCGGCGGCCTCCGCTTTGGTGGCGCTGAGAGCTTGCAGGAGGCTCGGCAGGCTTGCTCCGGGTTGCCAAGGCCGGGCCTCCGCCGCGCTCCGCTGGGGCTCGTTAGCGCCGCGGGCTGGCTGTCGCCGCCGCGGCCCGCGGGAGCCTGGCGATCTTGTAAACAAACATTGGCTTCCCGCGCGCTGACGAGGCCCCGGGGAGGTGGCGAGCCCGAGGATCGGCCGCGGGGACCCGGGCGCCCGAGGCAGGTGCGTGCGGCCGCGTGGGGGCGCCCGAGTCCACGGAACGAGCCTGCAGGGTGCGCGCCGCAGCGGAGACACTGAGCTCCTGTTCCAGGAAGTTGTTCAACACCTGCTGATGTAGTGGGCAGTATGGGGGACCTCAGTGCCCTCCACGACAAAGCATAGATCCCGATTCTTCTCACTCACCTTTTAATAATAAACTCAATAAACGTGGAACAAGGCTGGGGCTGATGGAGCTGCAGGGAAGGTCTTGGGTGGACATGCCTGGGTGCACCACTTTTTTCAATTTTACTACCTGGCGTCAGGGTGTGTTTTTCAATGCTCTGCCTGTGTTCTAAATCCAGTTCACCTTTCTCTTCTCCTTACCAAGGGAAGGTTAAAATTAATACGTCCAAGGATCATATTAGCGCGTGGAAGCTCATGCTTGTAATACATGTACCCCTAGAGGTGGAGACAGAGCCTCCCGAGGTGCAAGGTCATCTGTGACTACATAGCAAGGTTGACACCAGGAGGTCCAGCATCAAGAAACAAGCAAAACCAAAACAGACAAAACCAAAACCAACCAACCAATCAAACGAACTCCCCCCTCCCCGCCCACAAAACAACAACTAAATCAACGATAAACAAAACTGGAACTGCTAACTCCCTTCCCTCTCCCCAGCATCATCTTAGAGCCTGTATTTGGCATTGTTAACCCCATCCGAGAAGCCAGGCCTGTTTGGGATGGGCATGACTCTGAGAAAGGTCCTTTCAGTTCACTGAACAGCCATACCTGCTAGGACCAGCTCTTCTCCATAGTGCAGAGTGTGGAGCTACCACTGAGTGTCGCCCCCCCTCTCCCATGTCCTTGTCCCTTCAGTCTAGGAAGCAATAGTGCTTCTTGTCTGCAAGTAGCTCATTCTAATCCTGATGTCCACCACACCGTGGACCCTCTGACTGCGATGCCTGTACGTCTGACAGATTGGGTGGGGAGTGGTGATGTTCCTTTGAGAATGGTACCTTATCCGCTCTGCTTGTACAACAAACCGGGTGGCTTACCATTAATTTCTCACAGTTTTGGAGGCTGGGTATTTCAAGACTCAGGTGCTGGCAGATCGAGGGCCTATTCAGAGTCTACAGAAAAAGGGGACGTTATTGGGCCGCGGGAACAGTGGAAATGAGACTCAGGCATGTGTTAAGGAGCCACCTTCAGCTCCAGCTGTCTGACTTCAGCTCACTAGAGGCAGGGAGCAGGCTGCTCCTTGGTCAAGAGAAGCAAGCTTTTATTGCTCTGGAGGTGGGGTAGGCTAAAGCTTGCTGTTCATGGGCACAGTGGAGCTTTCCTGCTTGTGCGCTATCATTCTGGCTTTGGGGTTTGCAGGCTTATAGGAACTGCTGTCTTATACAAATATCTTGGCCTCCTAGTTTGGTATGGATCAATCTGAGGGACTGTACGCTCTTCAGCTGCCAAGAAGGCACAAGGGTTGGGTAGAAGAAACACACCAGGCTCGAATGGGAAACAGGACAAGTTAACTCTGAACTATAGTTTTGGAAATAAACTACTCCCCCCGCAAGACAGGGGTTGTCCTGGAACTCTATTTGTAGACCAGGCTGGCTTGAACTCAGAGATTTGCCTGCCTCTGCCTCCCGAGTGCTGGGATTAAACGTGTGTGCCACCATGCCCAACTGGAAAAGACATTTTAAGCGATCAGCATCTCTACATGCGGAGTTGAGCAGGACCTGACCCAAACGTTAAGACAGCAAAGCAGGCAGACACAGCATGAAGACAGAGATACCCAGCCTTTATCTCATTTAGTTACCCATCAGATGCCTGCAGGCTGCCTTGAGGAGTCAGAGTAACCAGGCCACTGTTGTAAACCCCACAGCAAGGCCTTACCTATAGTTCAGCTGGGTGACATCCTGAATCAGGGTTAATTAAGAGCAAATGCCGTTTTGCTCTGACAGAGTGTCTGACATCAGAATTGATTCGGAGGATTTACAAAGGACATGTCACTACCAGATGAGGTGGTTTTTTTTTTTTTTTTCTTGTTCACACTTCTCTTTGTCATTTGTGTAGCCATTTTGAACCTGACTAGTTTCAGCTTGGTCTGCTCACAGGGCTTGGCATTTTGGCCTTGTGACCTAATCTTGGGTTTATAAAGCAAGCCTTTAATCCCAAATAGTGTAAGAGTCCAGAGTTCGTTTGCCCTTTGTTAGTCTGTGGTGTTCCTACCCAAGGGAACAAGACAGGGAGACTTCACCGCTCTGCAGCGCACCTTCCCATTATCTTTGGGTCTTCAGAAAGCTGTTATTTTCTGAGCTGTTTCTTCTTCCCTTTCAAATGTGTAGGCCAGCAGCAGTGCGTGGGATGCCGTCTACACAGGACCTTGACTCTGTCTTTTTAAAGTATCTCTATCATCCTCAGATCACTGTCATGGTGGCTGTGGTACCTCCTGCTTCCATTGTGACCTCTATGTATCATCTGTGTGCTTCAGGCTTCACAATGGGGCTCTATGTGGAGAGACTACTTTGTAGGGGGTTTCGATGTTGTGTGAACATCGTAATGTACTCATAAAAGCTTAGGTGGTACAACCTGCTCTGCCCCAGCTGTATCTCTTACTGCTCCAAGGCCATGCTGAACAAAACATGATATTAAATCAAGTCTTGGAAAAAACTATGCACCCTAAAGACACAGTAATGCAAGGGCTTCTTTCTGTAGGTGTAGGTACACTGAGTACTATTTAAACTAATTTCTTTCATAAGGAGTCCCCTGAAGTTATGTCTATGGAGCATGGGGTAGGAGGTAGAGGCAGAACAATTTCTGAAAGCCCCTGAGCTGGCTAGCCCAGTGTACGTATGGAACAAGAGATCTTGTCTGAAACAAGGTGGAAGACAAGGATTGACACGTCAGGTTGTCCTCTGACCTCTACACAAGTGCTGTGGCATCCACACTAAACCCACACATGTGAACACACACTCATGATAAAGAGTATATTGTATTTAATATGTAAGCCTCCTTTGTTATACCTGGCACAAGCTCTCTACACCATTCCCAGGGGCTGAGTCCTGCTGGGGGCCATGGCTGCCTCTACACTCTGGCAGCTGGCAGGCTGAGGTCCCTGCTTTCCTTGGCCAGTTCCTGCCACAGCTAATTTCCCTGGGGCCTGTTCTGGCACTGAGCCTTCCCTGGCAGAGCAGGCTGCATGTGAGGAGACTGTGTGCCTCTATTCCTGGCACTCCCCCAGGATCCTTCTTGGTGCCACAGTACCTGGTTATTATGATTATGAACATGTGTGACTGCGTGTGTTATACTTTTATGCAGCCAACAGCTGTTGCATTAGTCCAGGATCATGTATGAGTAATGGGCTGAACTATTCTATGAGGCACTAGGCATCAGGGGTGTTAGTTCCTATAGTCTCATGGGACCACTGTTGTATGCGTGGTCTGGTGTTGAATACAAAGTTGTTATATAGCACATGGCGTATGCTTATGATAACTCCGGGACAGAGGAGTCAGAAGCAGGAGGAATGCCATTGTTGGCACTTGGGCTCTCAAGTGGCAAAACTGGCAGGCTTACCACCTTTCTCATCTGCCGCAAAGAGTGTCGTGAGTGCCACACCCAGCCCATAGGGGTCCCAAGGGCTTTCGTGCACCTCCTCTCACAGGTGGGCCGTGAGTACAGCAGCAAATTGCTCCTTTCTGGCATTTCCTTCTCTCTACCTGGCACAGGCTCTCTACACCACTCCTGGGAGCTGAGTCCTGCTGGGGGCCATGGCTGCCTCTACACTCTGGCAGCTGGCAGGCTGAGGTCCCTGCTTCCCTTGGCCAGTTCCTGCCACAGCTAATTTCCCTGTGGCCTGTTCTGGCTCCGAGCCTTCCTGGCAGAGCAGGCTGCATGTGAGGAGACTGTTCTGGACAGACCAGCCTCCATCCCTGCCATGCCCATAGAGTCCTTCCTAATGGCTCAGTACCTGGCAGAATTCTCCCAGGAGACTGCATGGTACTCTGTGTTAATGCAGTGCCCGAGCACATTCCTGCGTGCTCCATTAACTGCTTCAGTGAGGAAGACTGTAGCTCACAAAGTGTGTGTTTTATCTCATCAGATATGTGGGGGAGACTCTCTTGTCATCAGTGGGTGTCAGGAACCAGTCTCCCCCACATATGGGCCTCCAGAGGATTCTGGGACACAGGCTTCTATGTTCCCTCCTGCTGGGAATATGACTTCTCACATGGATCTTGCTAGTCCTGAGATGCCAGGAGTCCTTGCTCTTCTCTCCACATTATAGGCTGTTTCTCAGAGTTCCCACTGCCAAAGTCTCCCCAAATGCTATCTCAGACTCTCTTGTGCTAAGTCTAGCAGGGAATATCCCTTGTAGTCGGCCAACCCTAGCAGAACATTAGAGGAGCAGAGAACAGAAGCTCAAATGGCCTGTTAGAGACTGAACCTTTACAACTTGTGGAGGTGTATCCCCTGGAGATACTAGTGAGATACTGAACTAGAAGCAAGCGGTGTGGCAAGTCCAAGCCCCCTCTTCCTTGGTCTTGGACTTACCTTGGTCTGTGCCTCACTTGTGGGAGAAACTTTTTTTTTTCTTCTATCAAAGGTAATTATTCAGACAAGGATTCATTGTGAAATTCAGCGCCAACAAATGGGATAAGAAACAGTCACCATGAATATCACAGATAAAACAAGGAAACCATCTTGGCCAAAGGTGCTTGCTAGCCCACGCTGGGTTGTGGACCACTCTTTATACAAAGAGAGTGGTCTTGCCAAGCTGCCTTTGCTGTTTGTGTTTAAGGTGGCTGTGTTCCTTTGTGCACCCCTGAGATTATTTTTTGTTTTTCTCAGTAGGGAAGTGAGGTCTGACGAGAAGGCAGAGAAGCAAAGGTGCTTGAGAATCATCCAGAGGGCTTTTCAATAGCTCCTGGGCTCCACTGGAAGTTTCTGATTCGGTGGCTGTGGGCTCAGATTTGCATTTTTCACAAGTTCTCACTGAGCACAGCTGCTGATTCAGGACAGCACGTTGAAGGGCTTTAAGGTGGTTAGTGATTTGGGAATATTTGCAATGCAAGAAGTTCCTTAATCAAGAGGCATATAGTATAAATACCTATTGCTTTATAGATTTGCCCCTGCACCATTATAAAATGGCACAGGTGTTTTTATTGTTTAGTATCATTATTATAATAATTTAAACTCTTAGCTAATGATACAAATAAGAATAAAAATAGATTTACTTATTTTAAGAATTCATATGCTGAGATTGCAGGCACATGCCATCAGGTCTATGCATGAGTTCTTTTGAGCAGAGGCACCACTGGTAAGAGCCCCAGGCAGAAATGCAGTTTTACTTGGATAAATCTGCAGGTTCGAATGCTGCCTCCAAGGGAGCTGTGCGGAGACTGAGAGGCTCGATCGTTGCTAAAACTTACGTCTGAGAATGACTCTGGTACTGGAGCTAAGTCTCCACTGCAATGGTATGGTCATTTTAGTCCCAGTCTCTGGTTGGTGATTTTGGATTCCCACACATCATAGTCACTGTTCTATTGCAGCAAAGAGACGGTGTGACCCAGGCAACTCTTATAAAAGAAAGCATTTAACTGGGGGCTGGCTTACAGCCTCAGAGGTTTGGTCCATGATCATCACAGTGAGAAGCACAGTGGCAGGCAAGGCAGGCATGGAGAAATAGCTGATCCTCAGGCAGAGAGAGAGAGAGAGAGAGAGAGAGAGAGAGAGAGAGAGAGAGAGAAAGAGAGAGAGACTGGGCTTGTCATGGGCTTTTGAAACCTCAATGCTTGTCCTTAGTGACACACCCCTTCCTGTGCTCTCCCATCTTCTCACAAAAGGAGCAACGAAAGTCTCCCTTTTTAGCCTTTCCTCTGGATGATTCCTTCCCCCTGGAGCTCGGTTTTCTCTTGCCCTCTTGCTTCTTCTGAAGCCCTGGTACCAGGCATCCGAGTCTCTCCGTTGGCTTAGCCAGGCTAAGCAGGACCCTCTGAACGGCTTGGTCCCTGGCCAGTCCTCCCTGAGTCAGGGGACGTCCGTGACTACAGGTTGCAGTGACTGATTCCCTCCCCTCTCATCCATGGGAACCCTTCACTCCATACCTTCTCATACCCCCTTGGAATGCCTCCTAGAAAATCTCAAGCCTTTACACCTGGCTCCTGATTTGAAAGGCCCTAAACTTGTTCGCTTGTGCAATAAAGTTTGGCCTCATTATCCTTTAGATAATCAATCTAAAAGGCTGCATAACGGCAAACTAGATCCCAATATTATACGGGACCTTTACAACTATTGTGAGCGATAGGGGAAATGGAAAGAGACCCTATATGTAAAAGCCTTCTCTTACCTTCGCTCCAAGCCTTCTCTCTGTGCCTCCTGTTCCCCGACCCAGCTATTACTAGCTATGAAGTCAGAACAGGATGAAACAATTTCTTTTGATCCAGCTAATGAGCCTCTACCATATAAACCAAAGCCAAAGTCCACATCTTCCTCTCTTCCAGTCCCTTCAGTTTCCCTTTCTCCCTCCTCAGGAACAGGTCATCCACCAGGTCAACCCTCCCTGGCACCCACTTTCAATATACCAACATCCCCTTTTCCCTACACACTTTCTCCAACAAGGCCACACCTCCTAATCCTCTTAATCTTATTAAAGAGTTCAACTCCTTGGTGACTGGGCATTCAAATATATGGGCCTATAGAAGCCATTCTTATTTAAGCCACCACACTATAGTAACATTAATCTGTTGATAAACTCTTGATGTTCCTTCACTTGGTTATTAAAAAACAAACAAACAAAAAACCAAACAAAACCACTTAACAATCCTTGCTGTTACATGTTAGGGTTGTCTGTGCTCATTAGGATGTGCTTGTGTGGGGTTAGGAAAGGGTGCACTTGTGAAGGTTAGTTTTGACTGTAGCTATGATTGCAGTAGAAGAAGCCTCAGAGGGCCAGGTGTAGTGGTGCATTCCTTTAATCCCAGCATTCAAGAGGCATAGGCAGAGGCAGGAGGATCACTGTGAGTTCCAGGTCAGTCAGGACTATCTCTCAAAAAACCCTCACACACATAACATCATCATCAATGACAATAGCAACAACAACAACAGCAACAATGGGTAGGAGGTTAACGGGGCACACCTTTGGGTGTGTTTGTGACAGTGTTTCCAGAAATGATTAGTTCATGAGGTTGGCGATCTTATGGGTGAATCCTTTGGTGGATGCCTCTTAGTTTAGCATTATTTTGAGATATGTAAAGAGAGGAATTGTGGCCCTACTCCTTGAATTTTATGGACAGTATAAATTAGAGTTGATGAGTTATTGATTTAAAAGAAAAAGGTTAATGTAAAGTCGGTGGGGTTAAAGAGGTGGGGGTGGGTCTTTGAAACGTTGGGTGTGTGTGATCAAAATACATAGCATGAGGTTCTTAGAGAAAAAGTAAAAATAATAGTAGATTCATTTTTATATTGCTGAGCAGATTAATAATAAGATTGGTGTCTGCCAATTTCCATTATAATAGAAGGTAGTCTAAGTCATACAACAGTATCAAAATCGTGTTTATTGAACATAGAGAACAGAAAACAGCAGCAGCATCAAAAACAACATAATACACGAACACATGTATGTAAGCTAGGAGTGGAGGTTTCTGAGCAGGGCATGGGTGGGCTGAAGAAGTGTCATCATTCGCCTCATGTGCACAAGTTTGAGGTGTGTGCATGCGTGTTTGTATATAAAAATATATTCACGTATATCAGAGTCCAGCTAGTGCTGACCTTATTTGCATGTATTTTGGCTAACATCTTAGGATTGGCCATTCTAGAATATATGTATTTTCAAGATATCGTGTTGTATACCCCGTAAATACATAAATTATTAACTAGGTAACTTCTTTTATGTTAACTGCAAATTTAAGCAGTGTGGAGAGCAATTGTAACACACTGTGAAAGAGGAAGATCCAGATAGTGCATAAAGTCTGAGCCCAAGTTCACTCATCCATCAAAGCAGCTGTTCCTGAGAGTCCGGTCAGTGAGGATAAAGGCACAGAAGAAATGAAGAGCACAGCCTGCCGGGAAGATGGTGGGTGAGGGAGGTGCTGTATTGAGGAACAGGTACAGTGGGAAGTGTGGCCGGGAAGGGAAGCTGCGGCGGCCTGCCTTCAAGAGTTCTCACGACCAGGAAATGATCAGTTGGGAGCAACATGCACCTTAAAGGTCTGGAGTTAACCATTCCAGGGTGTAGACCTACTTGAAGACATCATGCTGTAGATGAGTAATTTATGCAATTATTGCTAGTGCCTCAGTTACCGAACCAAGGAGGAAATTCTTGAGAAAAATCTTCCCTGAAATTGAATAGTCAGGGGCTCCCAAATCCCATTCCTTAGCTTCATCAACATCATTCACATATTTCAAAACCCCGTTCCCTGACTGGGGAACCCTTACACGTGATGCCACCCAAGCCCCTTCTAAGTTACATCCAGTGACAGATGTCATGTAATTCTGGTATTCATGTTTTAAGTTCACCCACCTAATTAATCATATTTTTAGTCAATAAATAGTTCATGTGCATACAGAATGGTAAGCTCAGCCCGGGTTTAGGATATAAAGAAGCAACTAAAAAAGACATTTGTCTCATATGCAGAGTCTAGATTTGAATAAGTCAATAAATTAGTAAGTGACATTAAGGTAGAAGGGTGACTGTGAGGGAGCCTAAAGAAGAGGACAAGAGAATTTGTCTTCTTTGGGGGAAGACAAAATGCTGTTTTCTCCCATATACACAATCTAGCTTTAAATATGCACAACATAACATGTATGTTGCCTGCAACTAATTTTCTGGTAGTGAGAACTTGAAAGCAGAAGAGGGACTATTTGGAAGGAGAACAGCAAGTGTGTGTGTGGGGGAGTGGGGAAGAAGCAGACAGGAGTGAGATCCGTGGGAATATGGGTGGGAATATGATGACGCCCATATTGTATTCTAACTGAAAGTTTGATTAAAAATTAAGAAAAAAGGAACCAAAAGGCAGTATCGAAGACCCTTGACTTTATGGTCGCCAGCTGCTGTGTCCATGGTTGCTGTGGTGGTTTGAAAGAAAATGGCCCCCAAAGGGAGTGGCACTATTAGCAGGTGTGGCCTTGTTGGAGGAAGTGTGTCACTCTGGGGTGTGCTTTGAGGTATTCTATGCTGCAGGCCTTGCTCCAGATGGGTTCCTAGACCTGGGCTTGATGGGTGGAGTTGTTGTCAAGAAAAGACTGTGACCACCTGTTGTTGTTCAAACCAGTGGCCCCAAATAGCTGGAGTCATCTTTATTTATACAGCCTCAACGGTTTGCATGAACCATTTTTCAGCAAGCTTTTGCTTTCTAAGTTTCTAAAAATGGTTACAATAATTACCAGTTTGCTCCTTGTCTCTTTCCCCTTCCGTCTCCCAACTCTCCCACTGGTAGCCATTTTGGTCTGTATCTCCACTGTCAGAAGCATAAGCAGTTTTGCAGGCTACAAAGGAACTTTTCTAACCAGGTACACCTAAGGTAGAACAGTGTTCCCAGTTGGCAGCACATGAGGTTACAGCATCATGCAAAGTGATGCAGTTTTGTCTTCTGTAGTTACTATTTACATTCGGGAGGGTCTAGATTCTCATGATCAACTCACCAGACAAAGCTGGATCAATCCATTTTACATTTTGTACTACTCTATCTCCTCTGGGGATGTACCAGGTTTTCCCATTTATCTTATAGGCAACATAACACAGAAACTTAATAGTTGGTACTGCTTGTCCCTTGTCCTTATGTCCATCTCCCTTAACTTCTTGGGGTATTGGCACAGTTATTAGAAATGAGGGAACTGTGGGTTTCTATGATTCTGCTTCATTCCCTGTTCTTTGAATGTTCCTGTTAACTCCTGATATCATCCATTTAATAAAATCCCTTTAAAACTCTTGGGGTTAAAATCATTCTTCCCGCCGGGCAGTGGTGGCGCACGCCTTTAATCCCAGCACTCGGGAGGCATAGCCAGGCGGATCTCTGTGAGTTCGAGGCCAGCCTGGGCTACCGAGTGAGTTCCAGGAAAGGCGCAAAGCTACACAGAGAAACCCTGTCTTGAAAAACCAAAAAAAAAAAAAAAAAAAAAAAAAAATCATTCTTCCCAGAACAATTATGCAAATATGTAATATTAAACTTCATGACCTATTGTGACTTGTTAAGTCTAGCTGAAGGCTGTGCTGGAAAGGTACATCCTGTTCTTAAGAAGCCTGGGTTCATGGTCACACTTGAAACATCAAAGACTTTAGGGGCTGAATCAGGTCCAATGTATATTTTTAACAACATCCCCTCTGGCTCACACAGAGGGGCATTATCAGGGGGAAGTTTTCCCTTAGTGTTAGTTATCTCATCCACGACTGACAAGTGAAACTAAAAGCAGCCAGTAATATGGCTTGCATAGCAAAAGCAATTGAGAGCACATAGACCATACACTTTCGGGATTATGCCCAGGATTGTGCAGTGAACTGTCCACAGGTCCTTGCCAAATGGGTTAGAGTCTTCAGAGTCTGCCACAAGAATAGCCACTTGTACTATTCTCAGACATTGTTCCCCAAAGAAGTCACATGCTCAAGCTACACCCAATGAGACAGTTCACTTCCTGTGGCCTTTGGATCGCGGTGTAGAACTCTCGGCTCCTTCTCCAGTACCATGTCTGCCTTCATGCTGCTGTGTCCTGCCACGATGATAATGGACTAAACCTCTGAAACTGTAAACTAACCCCAATTAAATGTTTTCCTTTGTAAGAGCTGTTATGGGCATGGTGTCTCTTCATAGCAATAGAAACCCTAACTAAGACAGCTGGTTTCAGGGTCCTCTGCCTCTACTTGTCCCTTGTTCATGTGTCTGTCATAAGCTGTGTAAGTGGAGGATAAAGCAGAGAAAGTCCTGCTTAGCTGCATCATCAGGGGAAGTGAAAATAAAACAGTCAAAGGAGACAAGCAATGAAAACAAACACGTCGGGGGCTGGAGAGATGCTCCGTGGTTGATGGCACTTGTTGCTCTCACCGAAGACCATGGTTCGATTCCCAGCACCCAAATGACAGTTCTCAACCATCTGTTAACTCCAGTTCCAGGGGGTCCAATGCCGTCTCCTGGGTTTCACAGGCACCTGGGACATATGACGTACATGCAGGCAAAACACCCATACACATAAGACAAAATATTAAAAACAAAAGCAAATCCAGTTGTGTGTGTGTCCTGTTAACGAACAATGCACACTTTATGCCTTAGGCCACGGAACTCTGCATTGGTATCCATTACTCTGAGGGTGACTATCCCTTCAACACAATCCTTGTCACGAAGGATCAAACTTTGGGGACTGCAGAGAGAGCTCAGTGGGTCAGAGCACTTACTGTGCAAGCATGGGGAACCTATGCTTGCATCCCATCACCTGTGTAAAAAGCGGAGTGAAGCCGTGAGTGCTTGTAGTACCGGCACTGTCGAGGACAGAGGCAGGAGAATCACCTGGGCTTGCTGGCTACCAGCTTAGCTGCAGGGTCAGCGGGAGACCCTGTGGGAACAAGGCAGGAAGTGATAGAGCAGGACACTTGACAGCCTCTTCTAGCCTCTGTTCACATATTAGCATGCAGACATGTGTGCATACCACACACACACACACACACACACACACACACACACACACACACACACAGAGAGAGAGAGAGAGAGAGAGAGAGAGAGAGAGAGAGAGAGAGAGAGACCATTCATCATTGATAAATATTACCAGTATTTTATTTATATGGAAAGTTGTGTTTAGCTTTTTTTTTGAGACAGGGTTTCTCTATGTAACCTTAGCTGTCCTGGAACGTACTCTGTAGACCAGGCTGGCTTTGAATTCAAAGATCTGCCTGCCTCTGCTTTCTGAGTGCTGGGATTAGAGGTATGTGTCACCACACCAGACTAAACCTAGTCTTTTACGATGAGGGAAAGCTGGCAGGCTGACCAACCCAGCTACCACCCAGGCCCAGAACCAGGACTATGAGGTAGTCCACCTAATACCCACCTCATTTTGAACTGCTAGAGCATGTGAAGAGGAATAACTAACAAATCCAAAGCTACAGGATCTCCATGACACAGGGAACAGCAGACTATCCAAGAGGAGTCCCAGTGGAGGCCCAGTATTGAGGGTGTAGTGAAGCCAGAGGCCCTGAACCAGCAGACCGATGACTCATTGCAATGAACACTTGCAAGTAAAGATGTATGGACTGAAGGGTAAATTGTATCATACTACAGCTTCCATTCCGAGATTCATTTTATTTATTTATTTTGTTGTTTGTTTTGGGGTTTTTTTTTTTTGGTTTTATTTTACATTTTGTTTTGTGGGGAAGTTGCAAGGGCAGAGGGTGGAAGTGAGGGGACAGGGAGATGCGTTTGATAGGATGCATGATGCGAAGTCCACAAGGAATCAATGAAAAGTTAAAAACAGGCTGTTTCCTCCTTCGCTCTCTCTTTGCTGCCAGACTTCTGCCATAGTGGATCACGAGCATGCTCCTGGGAAGGGCCTGTCCCAGTTGATGCTGTCCTTCATGGTAGTGTCCTCATGTGGCTGAAGCTGACATCTGACACCTATGTGAAGGAACAGATTTACAAACTGGCCGAGAAAGGCCTGACTCCCTCCCAAATAGGTGTGATCCTGAGGGATTCACATGGTGTGGCTCAGGTCTGCTTTGTGACTGGCAATAAAATCTTGAGAATCCTTAAGTCCAAAGGCCTTGCCTCTGACCTCCCTGAGAATCTGCACCATTTGATTAAGAAAGCAGTCACTGTCCAAAAGCATCTTGAGAGGAACAGAAAGGACAAGGATGCTAAATTCCGCCTGATTATTCTGATATTCTGAATTCTGATTCAGGATTCACCGCTGGTTCCTAGTTACTATAAGACTAAGCAGGTCCTCCCACCCAGTTGGAAACATGAGTCATCTACAGCCTCTGCTCTAGTGGTTTTCTTGTATACACAGCGATAAAATCACTTTAAATAAATTTTAAAAAAGTTATAAACAAACAACCAAAACCAAAACAACAACAAAAACCAAAGCAAAAAAACCAAAAACCAAAACACCGAAAAACAAAAACAAAAACTCCAGTCCTTTAGAGGAGGCTTTTGGGACAGGAGTTTGGGATGGTCTAAATGTGGTTCTGACAAGACAGAGTGCTGGGTGTGTTTCACCTCCTGACTTTGTAGCTGACTCATAAGAAGAAAGTGTGGCTGACATTCATAAGAAGAAAGAGCATTGAACTGGAGGGCAGCCAGACTGGGAAGAGAAGGGTCCAAAGCTGGAGTGTGCTGAGATCATGGGTCAGCATGGTGGAGTGAGATCATCATGGGGAAGCCTGGTCCTGCCACTCACTTGTGTGACTCTGGTAAGTGAAGGGATTTATTTGATCCTTAGCTGTGAAGTGGGAGTTGTAATAATGGCTTTTCAGGATTGTGAAATCTACAGAGACCAGGCTGGCCTGGAACTCACAGAGATCCACCTGCCTCAGCCTCCCAAGTGCTGGGATTAAAGGCATGCCCTCCTTGGCTTTTAAAATTTAATTAATTAATTAATTAATTGATTAATTAATTTTTGAGACAGGGTTTCTCTGTGTAGCCCTGGCTATTCTGGAACTCACTCTATAGACCAGGCTGGTACCAACTCACAGAGATCCTTCTGCCTCTACCTCCAGAGTGTTGGAACTAAAGATATGTAGCACCATGGCTTTGTGTTTAACATTTCTTTAATTAGCCAAGTTGTGGAGGTGGACAGAGAAGGCTTTTGAAGGACACCTTCTTGAGAGAAGCCAGAGAGGAGAATGGAGAGTTAGGGGGGCTGACTTTGGAGACTCAGTAATTTAGGAAGAAGACTATTTGGGCAGTACATCTCAGTCCCAGGAGGGCATGGTGTAAGGCCTTCCCTCAAGGGTTCTCATGAAAGAGGATAAAAAGCGGATGCAGGATGAGCTGAATCTGCCACAGACCTCCTGTGTGTTCCTGAAGTCTCCAAGTGTGACTTGGTGATTAGAAAGATAACTGTGGGTGACCTGGCTCTACAATTAAGGTAAGAATTAGGCTGCTGTTGGGTCACACAGGCAGAGGTGACAGGACTCTAAGAGGCAATGGGATATGTGTTAATACATTTACACCTGAAAACTATGGCATGGCCTCCTGATGGGGGGGGGGGTAGGGTGCG
>CABHPH010127306.1:5134-18139 GCA_902168325.1 Peromyscus nudipes
GAGACAGGGTTTCTCTGTGTAGCTTTGCGCCTTTCCTGGAACTCACTCTGTAGTCCAGGCTGGCCCCGAACTCACAGAGATCCGCCTGGCTCTGCCTCCCCAGTGTTGGGATTAAAGGCATGCGCTACCCCCCGCCCGGCTTAAATTGATTTCTTGACCAATCCACAGCAAGAATAGTACAGGTCTCGTGTGTTGCTATACGCATCCTACTGAAACTACTCTTAGAGGAGGCTTAGAATGTTCTCTTTGGCAGTTCTCTGTCATCGGTGTTCGCATTGATGGTGTGCCGGCTAGTTTAATGTCAACTTGACACAAGGGAGAGTCTTCTGAAAGGAGGGAGCCATAAGACCTCACTGTAGGGCATTTTCTTAACTAGTGATTGATGGGGGAGGGTCCTACCACCCCACTCATTGTGGGTGGTACCATCCCTGGGCTGGTGGTCCTGAGTTCTATAAGAAAGAAGACTGAGCAAGCCATGGGGAACAAGCCAGTAAGCAGCACCCCTCCATGGCCTCTGCATCAGCTTCTACCTCCAGGTTCCTGGCCTGTGTGAGTTCCTGCCCTGACTTCCTTTGATGATGATCTGTGATGTGGAAGCATAGGCTGAATAAACCCTTTCCTCCCCAGGTTGCTTTGGTCATGGAGTTTCATCACAGCAATAGTAACCCTAAGACACATGGTGACTTCACAATGTGGCAATCAATCACCTTGGGCAAATCAATGAGGCAAGTTCTGATTGTGTTCCTGCCCCACCCAGAAATCAGGATAGGAGATCTTCACTCCCAGGTGTCCAGATTTCCTCAGGTTTGGCTGAACGATTGCCCCCACACAAGCTCCTTGGAGAGCCTGTAGTGTGTGTTGCTGGGCCTCGGGACCTTTTACACAAGAGGACTGAATCAGATGCAGGCTCTGTCCTCATTTAAATTCTTGGCTGAACAGTCCTTCCTGGGGCTAGGAGTTTGGGTGTGACCCCTGGAATTCATGTGTTGGAAATTCAGCCCCCAAAGTCATGTGTTGATGGTATCTGGAAGTAGAGACTTTGAGAAAGAATTAGGATGAGGCAAGGTTGCTAGAATGAGGGTAGTAGTGACTCTGGAAGAGGAAGAGAGGACCTGGCATGGTTTCAGTCTCTCCATGGCATGGCTTCTGCCATGTTAGGACATAGACAAAGGTTCTCACTGGCTGCTCACACTCCAGAGCCATGAGTCCAGTGAACTTCTGTTCTTTATAAGTTAACTGGCCTCAGGGATTTTGCTATAAGAACAAATGAACAGATATTAGTCAACCAAAGGGAAAAAAAATCCAACTGTTTCCAATACATCAAGGAAAAGGCTAGCTTGGATTGAATGGTAATGGATACTTTGATCTGTTCTAGGGCCTGTCCTCTCCATGGTTCACTCCACTCCTATCCTTGGGGATGGGCACTCTTTCATCTTCCATGGTGTGTTTTCTTTAAAAAATTTTTTTTCTTTTTTAGATTTTATTTTTATTTTGTGACTATGAAAGTTTGCCTAAATATATGTCTGTGTACCATGTGTGTTCAGGGTCCTTGGGAAAGAAGAAGAGGGTATCAGGTCCCCTGGGACTGGAGTTACAGACTGTGAGCTTCCCTGTGGGTACTGAGAATCAACTGATAGATTAAAAACAAATCTATTGAAAAATATTTTTTTTGTATTTGTTTATTTTAGTGTGTGTATGTGTGTTCGTGCACTGCTGTACATGTTTGGCGATCAGAGGACAACTTTTTCCAGAGTTAGTTTTCTCCTTCTGCTATGTGGGCACTGGGGCTTGAACGCAGGTCCTTAGGCTTGGCAGCAAGCACCTTTACCCACTTAGTCATCTCTACACCCCTCCCCCGCCTTTCTTTTTTCAAGACAGGGTTTCTCTGTGTAGTTTTGGTGCCTGTCCTGAATCTCGATCTGTAGACCAGGCTGGCCTCAAAATCACAGAGATCCGCCTGGCTCTGCCTCCTGAGTGCTAGGATTAAAAGCGTGCGCCACCACCGCCCGGCTTTTTATAGTAATGAAAAATTAAGAAAACTAGTCATTATTATATGTTTCTTTTCTCTGTTTCTTATTCCATGCCCAGCCCCACTGGCAGCACAAATCCTTGCTCACTTTACATCTTTTTGTTTATGTATGTTTAATTTAATTTAATTTAATTGTTTTTTTTTTTTTTTTTCAAAACAAGATCTCACTGTGTAACTCTGGGTGTCCTGGAACTTACTATGTAGAGCAGGCTGGCCTTGAACTCACAGAGATCTGCTGCCTCTGCCTCCTAAGAACTAGGATCAAAGGTGTGTGCCCAACACTTACTTTACATTATTTTGGAACAATGTGAAGTTTTCATTTCATTCTCCAACGGAGATTTGGAAAGCTTAAGAAACCTGTTAAGGCACATACAGAAGTGGATTTTTATCCCATTTATGCTTGTCCTGATTCTAGCCCTTCAGGATTCCTGTGCATCTTCCTGTGGACCCGTGTTCAAGGAACAGAAAAGTAAATACTTTTTTGAGGAATTTCAATTTTTTTCCCCAAGTAAAAGTGCTTTAGCAATTTCTATCAAATTTATTCTGAAAATCTGGAAGGATCCACAGCTTTAGTATAACTTTTAGCATTAAAAACCCAATCAAGGCTGGGTGTGGCAGTGCACACCTTTGATCCCAGCACTCCTGAGGTAAGGCAGGTGGATCTCTCTGAGTATGAGACCAGCCTGGTCTACTAGCAAGTTCTATGCCAGCCAGAGTTACATGGTGAGGCCTTGTCTCAAAAACAAACAATAATAATAAAGCTGGTCAAGGGGTTGGAGAGATAACTCAGCTGTTAAGAGTGTGTTCTGCTTTTGCAGAGGACTTAACTTCAATTCCTAGTTAGGTTAGGCAGTTCACTGGAACTGGGGTTCCAGGGGCTCCGATACCCTCTCTGGCCTTAGCAGGCAACTACACTTTCATGCGTGTACCCACACACAGACACACATACATATACATCATTTTTAAAAATATAGACCTAGAGAGACGGCTCAGTGGTTAAGAACACTTGTTGGTTGCTCTTGCCAAAGATCCAGGTTCAGTTCCCAGCACCCACATGTCGGCTCACAACTATCTAGAGCTTCATGTCCATGGGATCCAACAGACACTCTCTTCTGATTTTTGGAGGTGCCAACCATGCACATGGTATAATACATGGAGGTAAAACATTCAAACATGTAAAATAAAATAAATCTATTTTTTTAAATTAAAGTCTTTTTTTCCTCTTTTTTTTTTTTTTTTAAAGAGACAGGCTTTCTCTGTGTGACCCTGGCTGTCCTGGAACATTTTTTGTAGACCAGGCTGGCCTTGAACTCACAGAGATCCATCTGCCTCTATTACCGAGTGCTGGGATTAAAGGTATGCACCATCACCACCATCACCACCCAGCAATTTTCCCCAATTTAACTCTCCCTCCTCACTCCACTTTTGGTCATCAGTACTTTGTTGAGTATAACTTGTGTCCAGAGTTCCAGTTTTCTCTGTTGTCTTGAGACAAGGTCTTACTATGTAGCCCTGATAGGCCTAGAACTCACTATGTAACCCAGGCTGGCCTTGAATTTGGGGTAATCCTACAGCCTCTGTCTCCTGAGTGCTGGGCTACAGGTGTGCCCGGGCTGGGCAGATCATGGCTTCTTAAAACAGTTATTTATGTGAATGTGTGTGCGTCTAAGTGTAAGCCGTGGTTCACATGTGGAGGTCAAAGGACAGCTTGCAGGAGTCAGTGGGTCTTAGGGACAGATCTCAGGTCATTAATGGTGAGCACTTTTGCCTACTTAACCACCTTGCCAGCCTAGAGTATGGATTGTTTTGTTTTGTTTTTTTTCGAGACAGAATTTCTCTGTGTAGCTTTGGAGCCTCTCCTGGAACTCACTCTGTAGACCAGGCTGGCCTCGATCGCACAGAGATCCTCCTGGCTCTGCCTCCCGAGTGTTGGGATTAAAGGCGTGCGCCACCACCGCCCGGCAGATTGTGGATTCTTATAGTGACAGGTTCAGTTTAGCTCTGTGGCATGCTTACTGCCTTTCTTGCGTTTGGGTGACTCTTGTGTTGGTAGGGATTTCCTTGGAATGGAAACATCCTTCCCTTGCAGGGGAAGGGAGGCTCACTAAGACTCTGAACTAAATTTCCAAGTCTCATACTGTCCCCATGGTTACACAAGAGTGACAGTTGCTGAGGAAAGGAGACTCTTCCACCAGGCGTAGAGGCCTGCTTGCAAGCCCTAAAGGGAGCTCTAGGGATGCAGCTTTTTAGCGTCACCCTTGCTGGAGTGGGCTTCTCAGTGATACAGCCGCCTTTGAGTCATCTATGATCCTGTAAATGATCCATCACCCATGTTCTTGTAAGCAAACCCAGCTAAGCTAGATTTGGATGGAATTGTTTCTTTGGTCTGTGGCCAGCACCCCATCTGGCGTGAACAGACAGATGTTGGTTCCCGTTTACCCAGGAGAAGTCACACAACACCTTGGCCTGCAAGCACCGTTCTTGGAATAGTATCCCAATGGTTATCCTACAGACTGTCCCATCACCAACCCCCTCTCTGCTCTACGTCTTTCTCCATTTCTCATCCCTCTGCTATGGTAGTCCTGGGGCGGAGCGTTAAGTCTGCCAAAGCAGAGGTTTGATGGTGGCATGAAGTGACAATCTCTCTTTTTTTCTTGGCTCACCCCCACCACTTGAATGTGAGAGGTATGTTGGTGTTGTTGTTATTGTTGTTGTTGTTTTGTTTGTTTTTTACAAATTACCACCCGCACCCCCAACTGAGTGGCTCAAAACAGTAAACATTTATTAAGTCATAATTCCCGTGGGTCAGGAACTAGGAAATGGTTTATCTGGGTGGTCTGGCTTACAAGTTGTACTCAGTGTTGTCTGGGGCTGCAGTCATCTGAATGCTTGATTGGGGGCTGGAAAATCCGCTTCCAAGTCCTTATCTCTGGCCACTGGCAAGAGGCTGTAGCTTTGCATTATTCGATCTGCTCACAGCATGTTAACTGGCTTTCCCCAGAATAAGTGGTCCAAAAAGGGACTTGGGGGGAAGACGAGGTATGTCTTGTGATCTTGCCTCACAAAACAACAAACCGCTACTTACTTCCTATTAAATTCCTTCTCCATTGGTCACATGGACCGTATCTGATAATTCTTTAGGGAAGAACCCACATAAAGACTGTACATTTGAAAATAGCCATCAGGGGTCTGGCTACTGCAGGATATACAGAAACATCCCCTTCACTGAATGTTTGATTGTTTTTTGTTTTGTTTTGCTTAATTGAGGCAGGGTCTCCTTAAGCCTGGCTGTCTTGAAACTCACTACATAGGCCAGGCTGTCCTCAAATTCATGAAGGTCCTCCTGGCCTCTGCTTTCCAAATTCTGGGATTAAAGGTGTGTGCCGCCATGCCTAGCCCAGGCTTGAATCTTAAACGTCCCCTATGGGGTCACATTTTGAATAACCTATGTCCAGTGGTGGTACTATTTTAAAGGCTGTGGGACCTTTAAGAGGTGGGGCCTGGCTGGAGGAAGTAGGTCAAGAAGGCGGGCCTTTGAAGAAGGATGTATCAGATTCTCCTCCAGCTTCCTGTCTGCACCGTGTGAACAGCAGCTACTACACATTTCTGCTGCCATGGCTTCCCCACCGTAAATTAATCCTTGCTCCATTCAACTGTTCTGTGGGATACTCTATGGAAAGGTAACTAGCATGCTAACCGCAGATCACCTCTCCTGGGATATCCGCTCCTGGGATCCCAATTGCTTCTTTTAAAGATTGGAAATTTGGCTTTATGAGGGTGACTGTTCTCTGCTTAGGTGTCCAACAGGCAAGCAAATCCAGAACCACCAGAATGAAGCTGGCATTTTTTTTTTTTTGGTTTTTAGTACAATCATAATTTAGCATTTATATAATTATTGTTTTAAAAAAAAATTTTGAGGCCGAGCTGTGGTGGTGCATGCCTTTAATCACTCAGGAGGCAGAGGCAGGCAGATCTCTGTGAGTTTGAGGCCAGCCTGGGCTACAGAGTGAGTTTCAGGAAAGGCGCAAATCTACACAGAGAAACTCTGTCTCGAAGAATCAAAAAAAAAAAAAAAATGGGGGTGTGGTGTGGTGTGGTAATGGAGACTGACTGGAGGGCTTCACACATGGCAAGCAAGCACTCTACCACTGAGCTACACCCCTAATTTATTTCTTTTCTTTACTTGAGATAGTTTTGCTATGTGATGAAGCTGGCATTTTTCCTTTAAGACTCTGGTAATCCTCTCTTTTATTTTTATTTTTTTCTGTACTGGAGGCTGAATCTAGAGACTCATGCATGTTAGGAAAGCAACCCACCATTGTGTTACTCCTCAGTTCTCTTTTTACTTAAATATATTTTCTTGTTGTGTGTACGATGTCTGTCTGTGGTTATGTGCTTATGTCTATGTAGGTGGGGAGGCCAGAAGAGGACGTCGGGTTTCCTATTCTATCCCTCCCTGTCTTATTTTCCCTAAGACAGTCTCTCACTGAACCTATAGGTAGACTAGTTACCAGCAAGGCCCCAGCATTCCTCTGGTCTCCACTCCTCCATAGCACTGGGCATGCATGGCCTCTCCTGGCTTTTTATGTGGATGCTGGAGACTTAAAGTCAGGTCCTCATGTTTTTACAGCAAGCATTCTTTTCTTTTTCTTTCTCTCTGTCTTTTTTTTTTTCCGTTTCTCTGTGCAGCCTTGGCTGTCCTGGAAGTCAATCTGTAGACCAGGCTGGCCTTGAGCTCACAGAGATTGGCCTGCCTCTGCCTCCCTAGTGCTGGGATTAAAGGCGTGTGCCCCCCCCCACACACACAGCAAGCATTCTTATCTACTGAGACATCTCCCCAACTTCCATTGTTGTTGTTATTATTATTTTTTTTTTTTTGAGATAGGGTCTCACTAGCTGCCCAGACCAGTTTTGAACTCCCTGTGTAGCTCAGGCTGGCCTCCAACTCACAAACATCCTACCTTAGCCTCCCAAGTGCTGGGATTACAAATCCCTACCACCACATGCACTACTGCACCCAGCTTTCCCACAATTTCCCCTCTATATCGCAATTCTGTCCTTCCAGTTGATATGGCTAAATCTCTTGGAGCTATGTTTCGCTCCCTGCTTTCTATCACATCTCTGTATGTCTCATCAACAAACTGTGTTGACTATACACTGAAAGTACAGTCGTTATTTGGTATCCTCAAAGGACTGGTTCCAGGACCTTTAGAGGATACCGAAACCCATGGCTGCGTATCTCCCCTGCCCCCAACCTTTTCTTTTCTTCTCTGAAGCACTATCAAACAGAGCCTCATGCATGCCACAAAAGTATTCTCCTGTCGAGTTGATATGCCCAGCCCCCATTCTGCTTACTTTACACTGTCTCTAGATTATTTGACATCTAACACGGTGTGAATCACGCATTAATAGTTGAGTATGGAACGGTCACAAGGTAAGTCTCTACACATGTAGTACAGGTGCTGTTTATATATTTAGCTATGTTAAGGATTGAATCCGTGCCTGCCAGGTTGGTGCTCTCCCGCTGAACTCTGACCCCAGTGTCACTCCATCCACCTTTTTACTTTTTCTTTTGTTACCTAGACTGGTCTGAAATTGTGTGCTGGTGGGCCAGGCAAACATTGAACTGTGACCATTCAGTCTCAGCCTCCCAAGTAAATGGGATTACAGGTCTGTGCTGCCCGGCATGGCCAAATGCAGAATTTTTTTAAATTTAAATTTTCTTTTATGTGTATGGGTGTTTGTATGCATGTATATGATGTGCACCAGACAGGCCAGAAGATGTCAGATCCCCTGGTACTGGAGTTACTGTCAGGTGTGAGCTGTCATGTAGGCGCAGGGAATGGAACCTGGGTCTTCTTGAAGAACAGCCAGTACTGTTAAGTGGTTAGCCTTCTCTTCAGCCTCCAGGATTTTTTTTTTAAAGACAAAGCCTCTCTATGTAGACAGAACAGCCTTGAGCTCAAGATTCTCCTGCCTTAGCCTTCTGAATGCTGGGGTTGCAGAACTGCATAAAATTCAGATTAAAAAAAAACTATTTTCCAACGAATTTAAATTTTTATTTTACATTTATTTGTGTGTGTGTGTGCTTGTGCATGCATGTGCCATGGTACATATATAGAAATTAGAGGACAACTTTTGGAAGTCATTTCTCTCCTTCACCATGTGGGTCCTGGGACTCAAACTTAGGTAATTAGGCTTGGTAGTGAGTGCCTTATCCTGTCCTTCAGAACAAATTTAAAAAAATATTTTCACCAGGTATGGTAGTTCAGACCTGTAATCCCCACACTCAGAAACCTAAGGCAATAGGGATGTGAATACAGGTCCATCCTGGGCTATATGGTAACTCATTTCGGAGCTAATCTGAGGCTACAAAGCATAGACTATGTAAAATCTAGACAGCTGGGGCTGATAGTATAGCTCACTTAGTCCCTGGGTTCAATCCTCAGAACTGCAATAAATAAATAAAAATAAATAAACAAACAAATAAATAAAAATAAAATCCAGCTAGTGGATGGAGAGATGCTCGGTGGATAAGAACACTTGCTATTCTTGTAGAGGACCTGGGTTCAGTTCTCAGGATCCACATGGTGGCTCACAACCATCTGTAACTCCAGTTCTGGGGGTGAGGTGAGGGAGGACAGGACCTGACTCCCTCTTCTAGCCTCCACAGGTACTGCACACACATGGAGTGCTTACATACACACACACACACACACACACACACACACACACATACACAAACACACACACACACACACACACACACACACCATGGTGTACATATGGCCCCCCAATAAGTAAAATAAATGTAATAAGATTTTAAGAGAAGCTACATTGTGATGCATGCCTATAATCTCAGCACTTGGGAGACAGAGGCAGGAGGATTAAAGGTTTGAAGTCAGCCTTGGCTACATAATAACACTGTCTAAATCAACGAAAAACAAAGATTTGAGGGAACAAATATTGATTAACAATTTTTTTTAAAGCTAAGTATGATTTGGGCATGATGTAACCCCAGCACTTGGGAGGCAGAAGCCGTGAATCTATGAGTTCAAGGCCAGCCTAGTCTACAAAGCACGTTCCAGGCCAGTCAGGGCTTCATAGCGAGACCTTCTCTTGTAAAACCAAATACCGGGCGGTGGTAGCACACACCTTTAATCCCAGCACTCGGGAGGCAGAGCCAGGTGGATCTCTGTGAGTTGGAGGCTAGCCTGGTCTACAAAGCGAGTTCCAGGAAAGGCGCAAAGCTACACAGAGAAACCCTGTCTCAAAAAATTAAAAACAAAGCGAGTTCCAGGAAAGGCGCAAAGCTACACAGAGAAACCCTGTCTCAAAAAATTAAAAACAAAACAAACAAACAAAAAAAAACACCAAAGCAAATCAAACCCAAACTCCCACTTATCAAGTGCTGTGCCTTTTCACCTTTCTCTCCTTACTCCACTTCAGTATTTACAGTAATTCTATGATGTGAAGTCTTTGTGATAGTCCCATTTTACACACAGAAAAAATAGGTCCCAAACACCTTACCTACCTTGCTTGAGGCCATGTGACTAGACAAGGCCAGCACGGCGCAGTGCTGCAGCCCAAACCTGATTACCTCCAACATTCCAAGGAGCCATTTTCACTGAGAAATGTGGAAACTAAAGGACATACACATCTTCAAGATAGAAGACAGAAATCTTTATTTAAGGAACAGCTAGGGGCTTGGGATACAACTCAGTGGTAATCTATGGCCTTGGCCTGGTCTATAGAGAGAGTTCCAGGACAGCCAGGGCTACACAGAAACCCTGTCTTGAGAAACCAAACCAACGAGGCAAAGAAAAGCAAAAAGCCCTCAGCCATATGTGAGTTTAGATGTTCAAAAAAATACGGACTGTGATTAGAGAAATGCATGTTTTTCTTTAGTTTGTGGTGTGTGTGTGTGTGTGTGTGTGTATGTGTGTATGAATGTCCTTTGAAGGTCAGAGTTTTGTGTTTTTTTGAGACAGTCTTATTATGTAGCACTGGCTGACCTGAAACTCACTATGTAGACTGGGTTGGCCTTGAACTTGTGCCTCCTTAGTGCTAGGATTACAGGTGTACACTGCCATACAAGCCGAGTCTTCAGTTTTCAGCCCCTGAGTTTTTATTCTAACCTTGGCCTCTCAGCTTTCTGAAAGAACCAGCATCCTCGCCTTACCTTGGGAATTGCCATCAAGTAGCTGGCTCAGGACTTGGAGGAGGTTACTTTCCAAGGTTCCAGGCTGGTTTCCTAGACGTGCTCAGGCTTTCCATTTGTCTAAAGAACCTGCTTTTCCCTGTAGGTTCTAGGTTCTTCTCTTTCTTCCTTCCCTTTCCGTGCGTGTGTGTGTGTGTGTGTGTGTGTGTGTGTGTGTGTGTGTGTGTGTGTGTGTGACAATGAGCAGCTGCACATATGAACTCAGAGCAGTTATGGCAACATGTACAAGCCCAGTGTAAGCTCAAGCCAAACCAAATCTCAGCAGGGAGAAGGGAGCTAGACACGAAGTCTTACCCCTAGCCCGGGATCCATTGGGAACTGATGCTGTTGGGAGGCAGAAAGTCAGTTTCTTCAACAGCGTTGTTCCTGGGAGGTTGACCATGCTCCTGTGGAAGACCACACCATCCCTGAATAAATGGGCACAGCAAACTGAACATGATGTGGAAAAAAAAAAAAAGAGGGACACAAAGTTGGTTAGGTAGGGAAGGGAGGTGGATCCAGAAAGAGTTGGGGGTGTTGATTAGTCATAATTCATTATGTCTCAAAAAATAATTTTTTAAAAAGGAAAAGTGTTTTAAAAAGGAAATAAAGGAAAAAAGATTTAGTAGGCTAGCCATAACAAAATCTCATGTACCCTTACAGAACTCTTGAGAACACCACTGTGCATCTACATCCTTCACAGAGTCTTTTGTCTCATGCTTCCAGCAATCTAGGTTGTGCTAATCTTCTCACACCCATTTTATCCACTGAGATCCAGACAGATGAAGTAAGTTCCTGAGTTCATACAGCAGAGCTTGGTCTCAAGAAAGACAGATGAGAGGCTGGAGAGGTGGCTCAATGGTTAGGAGTACTTGTTCTTACAAAGGACCTAGGTTCAGTTCCCAGCACCCACATGGTGGTTCACAGTCATCCATAACTCCAGCTTCAGGGGGTCCAAAGCCCTCTTCTGACCTCATCAGGCACCAAGCATGCACATGGTATATAAACATAACATTTTTTTTAAAATGCCAAATGCTGTTTATTGAAGGAGGGAGGAGGTCTTAAATACAGGCTTACAGCACAATGGGAGAACCTCGGAGGGCAGAAGTTCGCTACAGATGTTTTACAATCTTGCATCTAAGCTGATAAACATACATTTGAGCAAAACACTCATACACATAAAAATGAAATAAATCAATGGATGGTGGTGGCACACACCTTTAATCCCAGCACTTGCGAGGCAGAGGCAGGCAGATCTCTGTGACTTCAAGGCCAGCTATTTAATACCTGGTCGCTAGACCTGCCGTGTGCTCTCCCTCCTGCCTTCCAGGAGTTACTTTCCTTTGCTTATTAAACCTGGACTTGGCCGGGCAGTGGTGGCACACACCTTTAATCCCAGCAATCAGGAGGCAGAGCCAGTTGGATCTCTATGAGTTCGAGGTCAGCCTGGTCTACAGAGAGAGATCCAGGACAGGCACCAAAACTACACAGCGAAACCCTGTCTTGAAAAAAACAAAACAAACAAACAAACAAAAAACCCTGGACTTATTAATTCAGCTTGATTGGCTTATTGCATTGGCAGAGGAATACCCGGGATCCAATACTTATCACAAATAAACAAAAGTAATAAAAGGTTAAATTTTATTATTTAAGCACAACACATACAATCTAGTTGACAGAGTGGGAACAATTCTTTGAAACCATTAGAACCCTTTCTCTCTATTGGTGGTAAAGGTTAGGGGAGTGGAGGAGTTGGTGAGGCCTGGTATAGGAAATGGGTAAGAACTGCTTCCGGTGGCCCATTAGCTCCATTCCTTGAAAGGGAAAAATGCATAATTTGTTAACTGAGTTACATAATTCCATTGACATCGTTTATAATAGACTTGTACAGACTGAGCTGACCAGGTTGTAAAGGGCTTTGAATGCCACACTAGGGAGACTGGATTTTATCCTATGGCTATTGTGGGTCATGCACGGTTTTACAGTCAGGATATGACTTAAACAGATTAACTGCAGTTCCGAATGTCTGTCACCATGTATCTGTTTGGGGTGGAGTTTGTAAAGAATCATCAGTAAAAGCCGGTCTTCCCTGAAGCAAGCTCATGTTGTGTTTCTTGTTACTCATGCTCAGGAGAGCGTTAACATTGACTATGTCTATTGGGAAGATGTAGACACAGATCTGACAAGTCCTTTGTAGATATCTGTGGAGCATATTCAGAGCTCAGAGATGCACACATGCTCTGGCCGGAGGGAATCAAGGAAAGCCTCCAGGAGGAAGTAGGTAAGAGGAAGCTAGTTTCTGAAAGAGTAGGAAGTGAGCGAGCAGATGAGGAAGCTGGAACATGGTGAAATAAGGACTCTGTGGGCAATTTGCCTATAGGGGAGGGTCAGGGCCCCATGGTAGAGAGCTTTATGTGCCCAGTTGAGGGACTTAATGTCTCCTTCCTGAAGGTGATGGCAAACTATTAAGGGCTGATTAATAACAGGATGATGAAGCCATGATGGATATAGTTTATTGTAGCTTGAAAGAAGCTATGGAAAGGGGATGGATGGTGTGTTTTCAATTCCCCCCCCCCACAGTTTGGCAAACATTTCATTTCTATAAATGTCATCCGGTGATACTGGTTGATAATGCTCGTTTGGTCTTTTATACATTTTATAATTTGTCATCTGTCTCATTTTAATGAGTTACTTAGGTTGCTCTCTAACTCACTAGGTTGGCTTTGAACTCCCCATCTTCCTGCCTCAGTCTCCAGAGTGTGGGGATTACCGAACG
>CABHPH010127307.1:0-11627 GCA_902168325.1 Peromyscus nudipes
GTGCGCCACCAACGCCCGGCGAAGAAATGGCCTTTTCCACGCTATTAATTCTACTAATCCATGAGCATAGGATGTCTTACCATTTTCTTGTGTCTTTTTCTATCTCTTTCTTCATTGCAGAAGTCCTTGATCTTCTTGGTTAGCTTTATGCCTGGATATTTTATTTTCTTTGAGGCTATTGTGAATAGGAGTGTGTCCACAATCTCCTTTTCTGTCTGCTGGTGGTATGTAGAAAAGCTATTGATTTGTGCAAGTTGATTCTGTATCCTGCCACATTGATGTATTTGTTTCTCATTTCTAGAAGTTTTCTGGTAGAATATTTGGCATCTCTAGTGTATAGTACCATATCATCTCCAAATAGGGATAACTTGACCTCTTCTTTTCCTATGTGTATCCTTTTAATTTCCTTTTCTTGTCTTACTACTCCAGCTAGTACTTCAAGCACAATATTGAAAAGGAGTGTGGATAGAGGACATCCTGTCTCACTCCTAACTTCAGTAGGAATGCTTCAAGCTTTTCCTCATTTAGGATGATATTAGCTGTGAGTTTCTCATACATGGCTTTTATTGTGTTGAGATGTATTTCCTCTAACCCTACATTCTCTAGGACTTTTATCATGAAGGCATGTTGCTTTTATCAAAGGACTTTTCTGCATCCATTTAGATAATAATGAGATGTTTATCTTTAAGTCAATATGTGGTCTACTACATTTATTGACTTTTGTATGTTGGGTCATCCTTGCATTTCAGGGATAAAGTCAATTTGGTTATGGTGAATAATCTTTTTAATGTACATCTGTATTCTGTTTGCAAGTATTTTTCAAGCATTTTTGAATCTATGTTCATTAAGGATATTGGCCTGTAGTTTTGTGTGTGTGTGTATCTTTACATGACACTAGTTACATAGAAGAAGTTTGTTAGGGGGTGCTTCTTCTGTTTGTTTTGTTTTTGTTACTGTTGTCGTTGTTGTTGTTGTTCAATAGATTAAAGAAGGATTGGCTGCAGATCTTTTTAGAAAGTCTGATACAATCCTGATATTAATCCACCTGGCTCTGGACTTCTCTTTTTTTGGTTGGAAGGCTTTTAGATACTGTTTCAATCTCATTTATTATGGGTCTGTTTAGGTCCTTGATCTCCTTTTGGTTTAATTTTGGTGGATTGGGTGAATCTAGAAATTCATCCATTTCCTTTAGGTTTCTCAACTTAATGAAGTAGAGCATTTTAAAGGAGTCCCTTATGATAGCCTAAATTTCTTTATTAACTGTTGTAATATTTCCTTTTTCATTTCTGATTCTATTTATTTTGATCCTCTCATTATTTTGGTTACTCAATCTTATTTATCTTCTTGAAGAACAAGCTCTTATACTCATTGGGTTTTTAATTGTTTACTTTGTTTTGATTTAATTAATTTCTGCTGTGATTTTTATTGTTCCTTGCCATCAACTGGGTTTGAATTTGGTTTGTTCTTGTTTTTCCAATTGTTTAATTGTTGTGTGTTTTCATTTTCATTTAGTTCAGGAATTTGGGTTTTGTTTTTTTGTTTTTCGTTTTTTTTTTTTTTTTTTTTTTTGGTTTTTGGTTTTGTTTTGTTTTGTTTTGTTTTCCTGATTTCCTCTTTGACCTATTCCTTATTCAGAATTATATCAGACTTTCAAAAAATGTACAGTCAACCATTCTTAAAATATTGAAAAACAACAACAAATCAAGCCATTTGTTTGTGCTCTTTCTTATTCTTTAATGTAGGCATTGAAAGTTGTAAGGTTCCCTCACATGAGTGCTATAAGATGTCTCAAGGTTTTGTTGTGTTATGTTTTAATTTTCATGTAGTTCCAGGAAATATTTTGGTTTCTCTGTTGATTTCATCTATGACCAATTCATTATTTAGAAATGAGTTGTTCAATCTCAATGAGTTTGTGTATTTACTAGAGATGTGTTTGTGATCGGTTTTGAGTTTTATTGCATTGTGGTGAGATGCGGTATGTAGAATTACTTCAAATTTTAAATTTTAATTTCTGTTCATCACTAACCACAGATGCCCCTCTCTTCCCTCCTCACCCCAACCCATCCCCCATTCCCACTCCTCCAAAGCAAGGCCTCCCATGGGGAGTCAGTAGAGCCTGGTACATTCAGTTGAGGCAGGTCCAAGCCCCTCCCCCTGCACCAAGGCTGTGTAAGGTGTCACACCATAGGTACTGGACTCAAAAAAGCCCACTCATATACCAGGGATGGATCCCGATCTCCCTGCCAGAGGGTCCCTTAAATAGTTCAAGCTAACCAACTGTCTCAACTATGCAGAGAGCCTAGTCCAGTACCATGGGGGCTCCACAGCTATTGGTCCACAGTTCATGAGTTTCCACTAGTTTGGTTTGGTTGTCTCTGTACATTTCCCCATTATGATCTTGATGTCCCTTGCTCATAGAATCCCTCTTCTCTCTCATCCACTGGCATAGCAGGAATCTTAAAAGTTCTTATTAATAAAAACAAATCCGGAGCCAGGTATTGGGGTGAACGCTGGAAGATCAGAGAAGCAGAACAGGCCACAGCCACCTCACTTTGCCAATTCCTCAGCTGATCCTGTTTCCTCAGACTGGAAGCCTCTGTGTCCTTATCCAAATGAATCTCAGCTGAACTGCTTCTCGAAAGCCTGAAAGCTTAACCAGCTAAAAGCTTCTAGTTTCTGGTCTTCACGCCTTAAATACCTTTCTGCTTTCTGCCCTCACTTCCTGGGATTAAAGGCTCACTTCTTGGGATTAAAGGCATGAGTCAACATGCCTGGCTATTTCCAGTGTGGCCTTGAACTCACAGAGATCCATGACTCCAGAAGGCTAGGATTAAAGGTGTGAGTGCCACCATTTTCTAGCCTTGTATCTAGTGGCTGTTCTGTTCTTTGACCCCAGATAAGTTTATTAGGGTGCACAATATTTTGGGGAACACAATACCACCACATTTCCCCTTTTTTGTCTAAAATTTAAAAAAAGCTTATAACTAATACAAGAAAAACTATATCCAATAAGTACAATAGCTATATACAATATATACAAGCAATAAATACTTAAACAATGTCTAGTCCATTTGCATTTGACAAACTCAGAGAAAATAATTCCATTATCTACCCTATTTTGTTAAGTCCAAAATGTACCTGATTCACTTTCAATCCTAACTTATATTACTAACAGAACTATCTTATAATGTCTTTCAAATTTATACACTTACACCTCTTTAGTGAGTTTCTTTTCTAAAAATGTCTAGTCCATTAACATTTGACAGATTCAGACAAAAAAATCCATTATATATATTAACAATGTCGAGTCCAGTAACATTTGATAAACTCAGACAAAAAATTTTCATTACTTATCCTATGTAAAACAAGTAGTTCCTTTTTAAAAGTAGATATCAATAATTGACCGTTTTATCTTATCATATCCATATTCTCTCTTTTTTCTTTTCATAATAGATTCAATAATCTACCTTTTGTCATTTTTATGTCTTCTCCTTTTTCTTTTTAGAGTAGATTCAATGATCTACCCATTTATCCTATTATTTCTTTATCTTTTTCTCAGAGTAGAGTCAATGATCTACCTCATATCTATATACTCTTTTTTCTTTTTCTTTTTTTTAAACAAAAACTCTGAATCTAATCTCCTTGTTCAGCTTTTTTCCTGACCATTAACAATTAACAACTTGTAACCAACCATCATAAACAATGACAATATCCATAACTCAAACGACCAAAAACCATCCACCCCACCTCTTAGGAATGTGGGCGTCATTTTCTTAAAATTACTTCCTGCTTTCTGGGGGTGAAGACATCTTTAGGGAATCCTGAAAAGAAAATTTTTGGGTTAATTGTCAAGTCCTGTATCATTTGTCCAGTCTTTGCATAATGGGAAAGTTCAGGGCTTGTCACAAGTCCTTGTTCGAGTAGTCTGTCAGGCTGGATCATTTCAGACAGAGTGGGAGAGCAAGGAAAGAGATACCATAACAAATGGAGACATCATGGGAATAGGATGCTTGGGAAGTTCCCAGGAAGCCACAAGGATGACTCCACCTTAGACTACTAGCAATAGTGGAGAGGGTGCCTGAACTGGCCTACTCTGGTGGTCAGATCGTGAATACCCTGTCATCATAGAGCTTTCATCCAGTAACTGATGAAAGCAGATGCAGAGATCTACTTCAATCTTTGTGAATGTGTACAGATTTGTCTTGTATCCCAGGATGTTTATTTTAAAAACTCTCATGTGCTGCTGAGTATAATGTATATTCTTCAGTTATTGGGTGAAATATTCTGTGTATGTCTGTTAAGTCCATTTGATTAATTCTAATGTTTCTCTGATTATGTTTTGTCCTAATAACATAATTAGGACATGATTATGTTTTGTCCTGTCTATTGGAGAAAGTGAGTTATTGAAATCACCTACTTTTAGTAGGTTGATGTTAACCAGTGTCTTTAATTCCAGTCATACATTTTTTATAAGGTTGGCTGTACCAGCATTTAGTGCATATATGTTTATGATAATAATGTCATCTTAATTAACATTCCTTGATTAGAATGTAGTGCCCCTCTTTATCTCTTCTGATTACTTTTAGTTTACAGTCCATTTTTGTCAGATATTAGGATAGTAAAGACCGCTTGCTTCATGGTTCCATTTGATTGGAGTATTTTTGTATATCCTTTTACTCTAAGTCAATGTTTATCTTTAAACCTAAGATGTGTTTCTTGTAGACAACAAATAAATTTTGTTTCTTCACCCATTCAGGTAGGCTGTATCCTTTTGATTGAAGAACTGAGGCCATTAATATTTACAGTTATTTGTTGCTGAAGTTTTTCTGTTCCTGCCCAGCCCCCATGGCCCCGAGGTCCCACAACCACTCAGACCCAAATAAACACACACAGGCTTATATTATTTTTAAACTATGGCCATGGCAGGGTTCTTGTTAGATAGCTCTTATATCTTGAATTAACCCATTTCTATAACTCTATACTTTGCCACGTGGCTTGTGGCTTACCAGTATCTTTACATCTTGCTTCTCCTGGCAGCAGCTAGCAGTCACCCCTGCTCTTTTTTTCTCCTTCCTCTCTCTCTAGTTAGAATGTCCCACCTAACTTTAATCTGCCTCACCATTGGCCAAACGGCTTTATTTATCAACCAATCATAGCAACACATTTTCACAGCATTCAGAATGACATCACCCATCAGTTATTGTTGAAAGCTGTCATTGTGTTGTTGGTTTTAAGTATTTTTGTTTGTGTTCTTCATGGTATTTGTGTTTTAATAATTATAGCTTCATATTTATACCTATGATTTCTCAGCTTTTCACATTTCCACATTCCTTTCTCCAGCTTGAAATATTACTTCCTGTATTTTCTTTAGGCTTGATTTGTTGGACATAATTTTTCCTAGGATGTTTATGTCCTATTTTTCTTTCTCCTCCAACTGTAGCAGATAGTTTTTCTGGGTATATTAGTCTAGGTTGCCAGTTGTGACCTTTTTGGATTTGAAAGGCATTGCTCCCATCTCTTCCAACTTTCAGCATTTCTATTGAAGTGTCCATTGTTATTCTGATGGTTTTTCCTTTACATATGACTTGTGGTTTTTCTTTTACAGCTTTCAGGACTCTTTCTTTGTTCTTTATACTGGGGGTTTTTTCACTATGATGTACCATTCAGGCTTTCTTTTTCAATCTTGCTTATTCAGTGCTGTGTATTTTTGGTATCTGTATGGATATGTCTTTCCTTAGTTTAAAGATGTTTTCTTCTATGATCTTGTTGAAGATCTGGTCTATGTCATTGTCCTGGGATTCTTCTCCCTCATTTATTCCAATGATTTGAAGATTTGGTCTTTTTATAGTATGTCACATTTCTTGTGTGTTCCTTTCCTGTGTTTTTTTTTCCTTAATTTCAAATTATTTACCTATTTCATCTATATCTTCAATTTTATTTCTGAATCCTGGCATTCTAGCTTCTGATTTCCTTTGCCTTTTCTAATTGGGTTATTTGGTTTTCAGTTCCACCTTCATTTCAGTTTGAGTACTCTTCAACACTGCTATTTATCTCCTTATTGAAGTCTGTTCTCATTTCCTGGATTGTCTTCATTTCCATTAGCCTTGTGATTTTTGAGCATCGCTCAGGCTTTTATTCCCTTTAAGTTCATTAAGCTATTTCTTTACATCTTCTTTAAATTCCTTTAATTCTTTGATGAATCTTATAATTTTTCTTTTAAATATTGTGTCCTGTGGTTCATCTGGGTAATTTTCATTGGCAGATATTTCTATAGGAATGGAAGGGCTTTGTGAGGAGATACTGTCTTGATGATATTTTCATATTTTTATGATGAGAGCTGGGCATGTGGCCTTACTCTCTTAGTACTGTATCTTATATGGACAGAGCAGATGGGGGCAGAAAAGAGGTTGTGTAAGTCAAGTTGGACCTAGAGGTTGGGTATGGCTTAGGTGGGATGATGTTAGATGAACATGGGGGACTGAGCTTGTATGCAGGAAAACTTGAAGAAAAAATGAATGCATGTATGGGTGTGTATTTCTAAATAATAGCTGTGAATTATATCAATGTGAAAATTGGACAAAGCTACACACTCAGATTGTATATTTGAAGTTTTATATATTTATCTTATATATTACTTATATGTTATTTGTATATTATTTGTATGTTATTTGAAGATTTGTATATTTATATTGGAAGTAGCCATGTTCTATGAAACTATCACAAACAAACACGCAACTATTGCTTCTATGGAAAATTAATGAGCTTTTCTTCGGAATGTTTTCAACAACTGATCAACCCATAACCTAGTTTCATTCATATTTCTGTTTAAAATGCATAGTTTGTACATCATTGGTTCATTCACACCAAGCACAGAACCCACAGCACTAGAACTGAAGACTGACCTTACCTGCCCTATGAAACACATCACAACTTTCTTATGAAGCATCAGTTAGTACTTCAGCATTATGACTGAGGGCTATTTTAAACAGTAAAGTCACCTGAAACCCTCACAGATCTGTAAAATGTGTGACACTAAACAGATCACAAAAAAAAGCCTTTGTTTACACCATAAGATCTGAAACAGGAATCATGTTGGCTTGTTCAGCCTCAGCCAGAAATGCACACATTTTATGTTACAAATTTTTCTGCTGATTTGTATATATAAAATTCCATGTAATATATGCATGTGTGCATACATACATATCCAATGGCTATAAAAACACCTCTGCTATTGGACTGGGGAATACAGATACATTTTAGTATGTAGATGAATTCACAAACACAAATTCATGAATAATGAGGATTGAATGTGTGTGTTTCTATAATATATGAATTGTATACAACATTAAAAATCATCCACAGAAATGAAATCTGCAGGGCCTATGCTTACTTTGTATCCTATTTGTCTATCACATAAAAGAAGCTCGGAAGTGTGATTGAAGTGATTAAAATAAAGAAAAGAATAGAAATCTACATGTTTTTATCTTTAATCATGGTCTTTGAAATCTTGGCTGGAGGCTTTTTCAGTGAAATCTGATTTCTACTGCTTCATGTTCTACTAAAATTTAAAACACTGTTGTGATGTCTAATGTCAAATACTGTCCTTGGCAAGAATATAGAAAAATTAAAGAAATATGAAATCAGGCTCATCAGCCCTTCTAAGAGATAAAAATCATTAATATTTGGATGCATCTCCTCCCAGCTCTTCTTAATGCAGTTCATATACAGGTGTGTAAACCTCTTTAAAACCAAAGTTGGAATTATATGCTTTCCCTTTCTGCTTTCATTAATTTTATGAGTGTGATTTCAGCATCCCTCTCACAGTGTTTCAGATTGTGCTTCCTACTGCTCCCCTTCCCCTTCTGAAAGGCACTAAAGGCTCCACCTGTAGCTCCCTTAGCTGAATAAATAAATGCATATGAGGGCCCCTACTGGGGAGACTAAGATTACTGCTGGATTTTTTTCCCTCTCCTTAAGAGATTCCCACTTAGCTAAAGAATCATTTCTACAAACACATGGAAGCTCACACTAATACAGATTGCCTGTGTTATAATTGACCTCTGAGTAAGTGTGGACATTGCACAGCAATTCAGCTCAATCAAATGTCCCTGGAAATATGCACACAACTTTAACACCAGAATTAGAGTTTTAAGAAGTACATTTCAGTAACTCTCCAGAAGCCAAAAAGTTGGCACTCCAAGTTCAATCTGTCCTGACATTATTGTTTTTCAGTACAATGAGAACTAATGTGGACACTTCTGTCTTTGTGAATTACAAAAAGCAATTCTGGATGGAAGAAAGGAGCAATTTCCACTCTTTTGTTCTCTTAGGTGTTGCATGATTATCTTACAACAAGCAATTTCTAAGCAAACTTAATCACCTAAGTATGTACATATAATGCTATCATGACAGAATTCTCAGAAAGCCTCAACTGATACCAAAAATGTCCAATTTTTCTGTTCTCTTATTTTGTTCTTTGCCCTAAGAAAAAATTACATAGTCCTCAAACCAAACAAATTTAGACAGTTACAAACAATTATGTCGGAAAAAAATTATGTGAATTGCATCCATTTCTTAAAGTATCATAAATATGCATATAATTTGTAATATAAAAAGAATTAATCAACTCAAAGAAGTACCATAAAAAGAAAATTTAACAGTGTTAGACTCTGGCATGTGCTAGAGCTTTTTAATTACTATATAGTCATTAGTCAATTGTTAAAATTCAGCTAAATTTAGACTTTAAAACCCAATATATAGCCCAAAAGTTCATCATTAAAGTTATTGCAGAAGATGTTTTTAACTTTGAATTAAAGCAAACATTATTTCTCACTCATAAACAATCAAAAATCCTATTGCTTTTATATTTGAAAGGACTTCCTCTCACTGTGAACAAGGCCTAGAATTTGGATCAGCAGAATGAACTTACAATCAGCCTGCTAACCTGTGAGTTGGCAAACCAGGAAGGTGATGAGCTCCTCTCTACAGCCTCCTTGGTCCTCTGGAGCTGCCTTCACATCCCTGGCTCCTCACAGCTTTTCTAACCACATATTTGCTCCTTGCCATGGGCTATCAACACACAAAAGGGACAGTTGTGAAGCCACCACTTCTCAAATAATCACCAAGGTATACAGACACTCCCAGGGATGCTAAGCCACCTTGAGTTGTGATGCCTTAGTGGAACTTTGGTTCCCATAGGGAACTGCAGAGGAGTTCACACTGTCAGTGCTGTGGATCAGCATATTTAACATTTGTGGGCACTTAGCAGATATGGCACATTTTACCCACATCATTTCATTCCATTCACACAAAAACTGAACAAGATAATCATTAATCATGTACACCTTGAAAAGTCTAACTAAACTTTATAAACTTTAAATTCTTCATGTATGAAATGGAAGCTGATTGGTAATTATAAACTAAAAACCTATGGTGAAGACTCTGTAAGGCTGACAGAAGTTTACAGCCGTGAAAAGCTGGAATGTTGCAAATCCAAAGCTAAATTATCTAGGGCTGTCTGTAGTCCCATTAATAATCATTTTATTTCTGCCTGATCCTATATCCTTTCAATTGCTAGACAGAACTTTTGGGATGTAGTGGCTTAACAGAGCAGTTGCTTCCACCATCCCAATAGCTAAGAATGTCACCAAGTAACATCTAAAACCTATAGCAGAGATTTCCCCACTTTGCTGTAGCCTGACTACCTGCAGTCCCCACCAGCGTATATGGTAAATGCCTTAATTTATGATTTCCTTTTGTTCTGTAACTATCAAAAGTTCACAAAACCAGTGTGTTGGAACATGTCAATTGAAGTAACTTGGCTCCGTGTTCACGGGCCATAGTCACTCATATAAGTGGCTCAGAATAAATCCTTTTCTATTCCCTTTGGGATGAAAAGGTGTGTTTTGCATCAATATAAGCCAATTAGGTAGTCCTGAGGCAGAGAGAATCCAAATATGGGTCTATACCTCCTATTCTCAGACTCAAAGTCAAACTTACCTTTCTTTACACACACTCACCAAATCAGCATTGAGTGTAATAAACTACCAGATCTATGTCTGAAACAGAGGAATTGCTTTCTTAATTGAGATGTTGATGGAGCCGAAAGTGGGAAAAGTGGATATATCAAAACATGGCTCATGTGGGACATTCGTGCAGTGTCACAAATGTTTGTTCTATGACTATAGCTAGTAAACTTGGGCCATGTGGCACTGCCATGCGTGGGCCAGAAACATAGCGCCACACTGCCACCTGCAGCAGTCTGAGTTTTTCTAAGAGACGTCATGAAGGTGAACCTGAAATTCTTGATTTCACTGAAGGATAGATATTCAAAGGGGTCATATGGAAACCTAATTTAGCAGAAACTTCCTGAAATATATACATTATTATGAAGGCATTCTACATAAAATCAACAAATAATGAGGGAGGCAGAGTTTCAGCTGGACATTTCTCATCAACAAGTGAAGCTTCCAGTGCCAGGAACCGGTTACATATAGTCAAACTGTTGTCCAAATGGGTTCCCTGGGAACCCCCAAACTACTCAGGCCCAAGGTTATTGGTTGTTCTCCACAAACTGCCAGTAAAACAATATTGCTGAAGACAACACCTACACAGCTTATTGAACTTGGAGAAGTCGAGCTGGTGCCTACATAGAGGCTTCACCACGATGGACTAGCGTTCATGATACTGGAAAGGACTCTGCACACCACCAAAGGAGAAAGGTAAACACCAGCCCAACTACCAGCCCTTATATCTACAGTGGTGGCTGTAAGATACTGCCTGAAAGTGAAACAGTGGCACAAAGTCTGTAGGAGTAACCAGTCCAGATCTGACCTGATTTAAGGCCTAGTTCATGAGACAGAACCCCTGCCCAACACTGCTTGGGGAGTCAAGAACCTGTTACTAGACAGCCAAAGTACCCAGGGGAAAACCAAATACTCCTGTTCTGCTAAAGGAACACAGCCATAGAATGACTCCTAATGACGTTCTGCTGTGCTCATACATCAGTGCCTTGCTCAAATATCATCAGAGGAGCTTCCTCCTGCAGTACAAGGGAACAAATACAGAGACCCAGAGCCAGACAGTTTGCAGAGTGTGAGAGACCTTGGAACACTCAGAGTCCTAATTGGAATTAACCTTAAATTTACCTTTAGAGCTCTAAATGGAATGTCTCCATCAAAGCCTTCCCCTCAAAGGCTCAGGGAACTCACTATTGAGGAGGAGGCAGAAAGAGTTTAAAACCTAGAGAGAATGGAAGACACCAAGGAAACAAGGCCCTCTAAACACCGCAGGACTGATGCACGTGTGAACTTCCAGACTATGACAGCATGCACTGTAGTCTGCACTATACATTCCTATGTTTCTCTGGTCCTACTCAGCCCCAAGGTCCAGACAAATCTCTCCCACCGTTGGTTCCACAGCTACTTATAAAATAATTACTCAGAGGCTTATATTAATTACAAACTGTGTAGCCTGTGGCTTCAGATTTTTGCTAGCTAGCTCTTTCATCTTAAAATAACCCATTCCTATTAATCTATATGTTGCCATGTGGCCGTGGTGTTACTGGTCTGCTGGCATCTTATTGCTCCTTCAGCGGTGGCTCGAGTCTCTCTATCAACTCCACCCCT
>CABHPH010127309.1:11363-24633 GCA_902168325.1 Peromyscus nudipes
CACGCTCACGGCCGCTCGCATCTGTGACTGTGGACGTGTGCTGTCTGTCCACCCCACTCTCATGGCCGCTCGCATCTGTGACTGTGGACGTGTGCTGTCTGCACACTCACTCTCACGGCCGCTCACATCTGTGACTGTGGACGTGTGCTGTCTGCACACCCACTCTCACGGCTGCTTGCATCTATGACTGTGGGCGTGTGCTGTCTGCCCACCCACGCTCACGGCCGCTTGCATCTATGACTGTGGGCGTGTGCTGTCTGCCCACCCACGCTCATGGCCGCTTGCATCTGTGACTGTGGACGTGTGCTGTCTGCCCACTCACGCTCACGGCCCACTGGACTCTGTAACTGAACAGACGCATGTGGCAACCTTACCGGTCCTCGACCGCGGTAGCACCAAGCAGAATCAGGTCCTTCTCGATCTGCTCATAGGCTTCTGCTAACTTCTTCTCCCGATCTTGAAGAGCCACCTTAGCAGCCTGCAGCACTTTGCAAACACCTTCATATTCCTCTGGCTCGAGCCGCTTGTAGGCAACACACAGAGTTCGCAAACCCTCCTGTGGAACAAGAGTCAGTGTTTAATGTGAATCCAGTGTTCTCGCTGAATGTATTCTCAGGCCTTCCTCATCATACCCATCTCTGAAGAGAATGAGTCATAACCCAGCCACCCTCAAGGGATTACTGAACTACATTAGACATGGACAATCATGTATACTATAGAACTGTAACAAATGATACCTGGACCAGGCCATTACACCACAACACAGACTTTTTCCTTCATGTAAACAAAGAGAGTTCAAGTTAAGCTTGCCGGACATAATTTGTAATGTGGTGGTAATGGTGTTTCCAGACCTGGAAGTTTGTCAGGATTTGACGTAATGAACACCAAGGAAGCCTGCAAGGTTATTCACCCACAAGCTGGGTACAGGGAAACTAAGCCTTAAGGACAAAGGGTTCTGAGGTGGGGAGAGGGCGCAATGCAGCTATCAAGGCCACGTGGCCGGCCACTACGCATCACTCCTGCCACGGCACACCAAACTGTCGCTGGGTGACGGCCCTTGGAGTGAGTGGTGCCCTTGGGTGCCTCCTGCTCTTTCCTCTCAAGTCTCTGAAACTCACAGACTTCTCAACAAGCATTGCAAATTCGGATTTCGGATTTTAAAAGACATTTCCTGTTACGTGTTGTCAACACTTCTCACAGCTCTTCAGACCACCTAGCTTGTGTCAACAGTTGCTGGTCAACAGTTCTCATCACGCCTCACAAGGGAGAGAGGGGCACAAGTCCGAAAAATCATAGACAAGGAAGTCTCCACAGACAACATCTAGAACTGCCCAGGATGGAGGGTGCTGGGAGTGGAGAACCAGGCTTTTAGAAATGAACAGGCCTTTGCTTGCAACGGTAGACAGGGGACTTTCTGATGTGGTGACATGAGGTAGAGGTGCTTTTCCCCAAGCCTCTTGCTAAGCGTGACGAAAGTCCTGTGTGAAACACTTCCAGGCTGAACAAAAGACAATCACGCCTGGAGACCACTGTAGAGCACCGCCCTCATAAATGCACACAGTCATCCTCGACAACACACTAGCAAACTGAATCCAACAGCTACCGAAGGACTGCACGCCGTGACTGAATGAGACTCATCCCGGAGGCCAGGCTGATCCAGCCCAGGAAATGGGCTAATGTAACATGTGATGATCTGAACTGACACCCCAGTAGCAACACAGAGCTGTGCTCACAGTGGTTCTCTGAGAACTGCTCCAAGGCCAGCAGAGGGCAGGGAATCTCTCACCTCTGCACTTCTGCTGGACACTATATTCAGCATCACAAATTCCATTGAAGCAATTTGGTGAGGGAGGGGGCACCAAACCAGAAAGAATGCCTTTCTAAAGACTGCATGTGCGGAAGAAAATCAGGAAGAATGCACACCTCTCGTGAAATCCCAGGGCTGCTACCCGAGTGCGGCCACAGCACAGCGGCGACGGCAGCACAGGCATGCCAGCCGCATCTCATGTGCTCCCAACACTCACCTTGGGAAGGAACTCAAGGAAACATTCCTACCCATAATTGCATGTGTTTACTCCTGGAGGAAAAAGACTCACAGACTGCAGACTAGGAAACACTGACAAACCCAGAGACGAGTCCAACAGCAGAAACTGGCTGTTTCCACGGAGTGGAAGGTCTCATCTTGTTAAGATGACAACACCACTCAAAGCCATTTGGAGTCTTGTGATGCCATGGAGCTCCCGTGGCAATCTCTGCAGGAACTCACAGGGAATGTCAGGGTACTAAGAAGAGCATGAGGATTTTAGACAAGAATAAAGTTGGGTGTGCATATACTCTGAATGGGACTTCAATGAAACTTGAACGTTTCAAGACTTACTAGCACACAACAGTAAAGAAAACTGTACTGAATTGGGGTGTGTTGGGGGTGGGGGGAGAGAGAGAAACAGACAGAGAGGGGAGAGCAGGACAGAACTGAGGCCCAGAAACAAATCCTGGAACATCTGGCTAGATGGTTTAACAGGAAGAACAAGATCACTCAACAGGGATAAAACCGTCCCTTCAACAATGATGCTCAAAAAATGACGCCCACTTAAAAAATAAGACGGTCTTTTTCACCTATAAAATAAGGTCAATGTCTTAGATTGAAAGGCTAAAAGTATAAATTACTTAGAAAAATACGGGGTAAAGTCTCATAATCTTGTATTTGGCAGCAATATCTTAATTATGATGCTCAAAACAGGCAACTGAAGAAGAAGAAATGGGAAACTGGATTTGAAGGGAACAAGGGTCCTCTAGCATTACCTTCAGCAGTTTTACTTGTGTAGAGCTTTAATTGTTTAATGTTATGAATGTGGGGCCTGCAGGCTCCTCAGTTCACTGCCTGAATAACTGCTGGGCTGGGGCGTGGGCTGGGGAACTCAGGGAGAAGTGTGAATTACCTGAGCTGTAGGGTGGATCTAAGTGTTCCAGGACATATGTAAGGGATGCTATCCTGGTTGTTTTTTGTCAACTTGACACAAACCTAGATATATCTGGGAAGAGGGAATCTTAATTGATAAAATGATGGGGCATTTTCTCAACTAGTGATTGATGTGTGAACTCTTGGCCCATTGTGGGTGGTGCCATCTTTGGGCAGGTGGCCCTGAGGTACATACGAAAGCAGCTAAGCAAGCCGATAAGTAACGTTCTTCCATGGTCCCTGCTTCAGTTCCTGCCTTCACGATGGACTATGATCGGGACAATGTAAGCAGAAATGAACCCTTTCCTTCCCAAGTTGTTTGTGGTCAAAGTGTTTGACCACAATGTCTTACTTAGGCTTTCTGTTGCTGCGATGAAACACCATGACCATAAAGCAAGCTGGTGTGGCCTGCTTACAGTTCAGAGGTTCAGTCCATTATCATCATGACAGGGAGCATGGTGGCGTGCAGGCAGACATGGGGCTGGAGTAGTAGCTGAGAGTCCTACATCTTGTAGGCAACAGGAAATGGTCTGAAACACTGGGTAGTATTCTGAGCATAGGAAACCTCAAAGCCCACCCCTACAGTGACACACTTCCTCCAACAAGGCCATATCTACTCCGTCAAAGCTACAGCTCCTAATAGTGCCACTCCCTATGATAATTATGGGGGCCAATGACATTCAAACTACCACACACAACAGACATCCTAACTAAGACACCGTAACAACCAATGGCCCTGAAGCACCTGGAAGAGAATGATGGATGGGCAGGCCCAGAGGCCAGGCACAAGCCCTCAGGAAGCTACAGAGGACAGCACATTCTCAGCCTCCCCAAAGGTACCAGGCAGAGCAATTCCAAATCCACCAAACAACCTGAAGCCACAGATTGAAGGAACACACTGTTTCTGAGGAGCTTGACCACTTCTCCGAACAAAATTCTGGAACTGCAGGAACGAGAAAGATCTAGCAGCCCACAGGACAAAGTTCGCAGTTGTGACCTGCCTGCAGGATGGAGTCCACACTCACAGAGGGATTAACTAGCCAGCCATGGCAGACCAAGTGACGAGGCTGGTGGAGCGGGACACACGTCATTAAAAATGCATTACCGAAAAATGTCCAACCTTGGTAAAAGCCTGCAGACCACACTTCAGACTCCCAAACAGAAAAAGTATGAAAATTACTGCACAGACTCACCACAACCAGAAACCATCCATGGAAAGCAGCAAAGAAAAAAGGTGAGTACAGATAGCAAACACAGCCACCACATGGAGTTCTCAAGAAAAGGGGTGTCTAAACAAGGACCCAGTCCACACTGGTGTTCAGTGTCAAACGTCCAACAGGTGAACGAATGACTGGTTGGGCATCAGCACAGATGGGTTGCTCAGTGAGAAAAGGACACCACGCTGTAACAGACACGCGTGGAGGAATCTCAGAGCAGTTCCGTGTTCTCAGAGAAGCCCGGAAAGACAACAGACGGAGTCTATGGTAAGAACACTCCACAAGGCAAGAACTCATCCACAGTGCTGGCAAACAGTGGTGGCTGATGAGAGAGCTGCCAGGGAGGGGAATACAAAGGTTCTGAGGACACTGTGGGGGCAATGCTTTTAGAAGTGTTCATCAAAACTTACCTATCTTTATCTTTAATATGAACACATTAATGTTTATTGACTATAGCTCAATAAAGCCTTTACTGTAACCATAATTAATATACTACTTCCCTTAAGGAAAATGATTCTCAGGTGGGAGAGAACCCTCCAGAACAATGAAGTATGGACTATGTCACTGTGCTCCCTAACACAAAGGGTGTCTCCAGTGACTCTCATGGAGGTGATCCTTGGCAGAAGGGGCCAGAATCCCCAGTGTGCCCACTTGAAATGAAAGTTAACACCAGGGCTTCAGGAAGTTTGTCCTAGTAAGTTCAATGCAGCCAGCACATGCCTTCTGTAGCACCAGATGGGGACTTTGTCTGAAGGAATGTGACGGCGCTGTATCTGGACCGTCTATCTAGACAGCCTTTACAGACTGCAGCAGAAAGCCGTCTAATTCCAGGCATGGGGTCTCTCTGACTACTCAGTCTTGGGAGGAACAGCTCAGAGGATGTGAGCTGCCTCTGCAGGAGAACAGTTTACTACATAAGTGAAAAAGTGACCTCTCGTTATCGGTGGGCAGCAGACAGGAAAGCAAAGTGACCTCTAATATCAGAAAGCACCGTGGCTGAACCAAGAGTCTGTAGGAGGGAGAGGGGACAGAAAGGGGCAGCATCTTACCACTGCATTGCGCTCGACTCTGGACCGGACCTGGTCCACTTTGCCTTCTATCACTCGGGGAAATATTGAAGAATCTGCTCCTTTGCAAAACAGAAAAATTTCTCCTAGAAGATGAGGGGGGAAACAATGTTGAATTTAATTACTACATGGAGAGATAAATTTACTTTTCAGTCTGTTATTAATGAAAACAAGTGACACCAGTAGGGAGACCACTTAAAAGTACATCTTAAAGGACCAGTTAACACATTAAGATCTGAAAGAAGTGCAATCCATGAACTATGCCAGAGCCCCATTTTATCCTACAACCTGGTGCTCTAAAGGGAGTCGGGAGCCATGAACAATGAGGGCTCTGGGTGCTCACATTCCTTTGAGGAGCAGATCCTCCCTGGGACTGGGGTTGGGGAGGGAGGCTGAGCAGAACAGAACAAAGGGTGTGCTGCGGATCCAAAAGGAGTGTTCGAATTTCATGAAATACCAGAAGGCGAGTGTCAGTTCCTTCCGAAAGTGGGTCTTCCATGGACAGACCATCCTTTGTATCACAAAGCCTCATGGGAAACTCTATCCCCCACATCTCTACTTCTGTCCTCAGAACTCTGAGCACCTTTGTGCCGACTATACATGCTCCTTTTCTCAACATGAAAGAATCTTCTCCTTCCAGGTAAAAGACACTAACAGGCGGCAAAGAAGTAGCCACGGCTTAGAGAGACCGGCTCTGATGTAACTTGCTCAGCCCAGCTGCTCTGTAATCAATCTCAGGCAGACCCTCAACTGCCCTCCTCTGTGAAGCACACTGTCTGCGGCCCTCACAGCCACCCTGCTCAGCAATAATGCAATCTCAGGCCTGCAGTGCTATGCGAACAGAGTATTTGGGTGTAGCTATAGAAACATCAGAGAGCCTGGTGTGATGGCACATGCCTTTAATCCCAGCAGGCAGAGACAGGCGGGTCCCTAAGTTTGAGGCCAGCCTTGTCTACAGAGTGAGTTCCAAGACAGCCTGGGATATACAGAGAAACCCTGTCTCAAAAAAATCAATAACAACAACAACAATAAAAACAATTAAGAGAGAGAGAGAGAGAGAGAGAGAGAGAGAGAGAAAGAAAGAAATACACTGACTTCCCAGTGGCAGCAGGGCTACAGAAGGGAAATGACATGGTTTATGTTCCCAGGAAGGTGGGACACACAGATTCCTTGTAGGACAGGCTCCTATGCCCCAGCACTGAGGGTGCTTGGAAGTATGTGGAGAGTAAATCCAGAGGGCTCAAGAGGCCAGTGGTGACTGGTTTATTCAACTGTCCAGCGTGGGAGGAATGAGGGGCATGCTTCCGGTCTGAGGATGGGATCAAATCCCAAGGCCGAGCTATTTGGGGCACCCACTTGATCTATTTCCAAACTGTAGGAAGTATTAATGTGGAGTGCATAAACTGGGAAAACAGTGTTAACAGAGACGTGACTGTTGTTCAGTCAGTGTCCCCTGAAAGGTGTGGAAGAGTGATGGGACTTCCCAGGAGGGACAGTCCACACCAGGCTGGGGGAGTACTAGGCAGCTCCCAGTGTGGATGCTGGGGATACTTGGGGGCATCCAGGATGGCATTCCAGGGCCTCAGTGAAGGACCTGTGGAGGGGCTGCCACTTCACACCATGATCCAGGAAGGAGAAACAGCTGGGCAAGCAGCCTCTGGGTGGCGAGGAGATGAAAACACGACCTGGGGGTACGCCCACAGAAAGTGCTGGTCAAAGGCCAGGAGACCAGTAACTGAACCTCGACACCAGAGCTATGTGGCTCTAAGGAGAGTCCTGTGAGTGCTGGGGGGCATCTGGCCCAACATGAGGGCAGGGAGAGGATGAGGCACATATCTCCCTTTGTGGGGATTCCTCTGGAGAGGGTGACAAGGGACTAACTCATAAGGCCTTCTACAGCCGCAGAGCTACATGGGAGGGAGGAGGCGAGTGCCAACCCACATGGAGATCACACGGCAGGGCAAACAGACCCACCTGGTCAAGGGGTCCCACCGCACCCACTCCTTCAGCATCCCACACTTTAGCCACAAACCAGAATGTGCCACTCCCAAAAAGAGCCATTGTCATAGCAACTAGCCAGCCAAGAAATCCACTGCAATTAGTATTCTGAATTCTAGTACAGAAATATCTACACACTCCCATGTCCTTAAATACAGTGTTTTAGATGTGTGTGGAGCACAGCAGGACATTCACAGATGAGACAGAGTATCTGCAGGAGGCTTGGTGAGTACTCACTTTTTCCAAAGCTGTTACTGTGGAAGAGTTTACCTGTGCCTTTAAAAATGGAATAAATGGAGAGGGGGAGGCAGCTCAGGTGGTAAGGAATCTGCCTTGCGAGAACGATGGCCTGGGTTCAATTCCCAGAGCCCATGTAAAAAAAGCTAGGCACAGAAGCACGCATTTGCAATGTCAGTGCTGGGGAGGCGGGGCAGGGGGACTTCTAGCCAGTCAGTCTGTCCTACTCAGTGAGATCCAAGCCAGTGAGAGACCCTAAGATCAAACAGAGGAGGGGACACTGCCTGAGGCATGACGCCCCAGGTTGTGTCACACCTGGGGTGTCACACCAACGGCCTACACACACTCGAATGTACACACACAAATGTGGAATAGTTCTTATGTCCCAAACCCTTAAAGATCCTAAAGAATTATCCATCAGAAGAAAACAACCACCATGTGACATCAGGAGAAATCTTACCTGTAGTAGATTTTACAATCACACTCATTCTTCTCCGCACAGAGTCAAAACTCAGAACTTCTAGCAATTCAAATCTGAAACAGAAAGGTGGGACATATTATATTCTCTGCTGCCAAGTAGGTGCTGAGTTTGAGTGATTGCCAAAGGATTGCCACAGCAGGAAGTGGGCATCTCACTTCTCCCTGTGCCCTGTCCACACTGTGTGGGTGCCCCCTTGGATGTCCTGGGCCTCACAGGATGCCCAGCTCCAGCCTTGTGTTGGGATCAGTGTTTAAGAGTGGTGACGGGTCAGTCCAGGCTCTGACTCCTCCCAGAAGAGTCATAATATCTATGTCTCATTGGAATATTGAAAGAGCCTGCAACTCTCATGCCAAGTCTGAAAACCTCTCCAGGAGACCTGCCGGGGCTCCGGAGCTGGAGCTGCCTTGAGTTCAGGGCCCGGCTCAGACAGGACCTCTGCAGCCCTGTAGTGTGCAGCCCTGCAGCCTCTCACACAGTCCTGGGCATCTCACTGCAGCAAGTGGGACTCAGTCCTTGCCCAGTGACACACCTTCATGCAGAAGCTCCTCACCTCTCGATGTCATTCTCCCTGTTCAGGATTTCCATGTAATTGTCCTTCAGTCTCAGGTACGTGAAACCAAGCCTGCGGAGGGAGAAGCCAAAGCAGAGCTGAGTCTGGAGTCCAGACAGGCCTCTTCCATGGAGCCCTCATTTTACACAGAGGCAACCTTCCTTGGAGAGGAAGCACTTTCAGTAAGCCAGGTTGTTGGGTGCATTATAAAGCCAGGGCACAGGGATTCGGATTTATGGACCACCTTAGAAATGACCCAAGAGTTTGCACGTCTACAGTGAAGAGGTGCACTATGTGGATGCTGGGGGCTTGTGGAAAGCCAGCACCAGGTGTCTGGGCTGCATGTCTTGCTTCCAACCATGTTTCACTAACTGATTAGTGGGCTTCAGCAGAAAGAGAAGCCTCAGAGGCTATCTGCCACAGATGAACAGTCACCAAAGTCCCTGGGTTGGAAACTGAAGTGTCAAGAGTAGTTGGCCAGGGAGACTTGGCCCCTCATGAAATGAATAATTAGGCCACTTCAGGAGAGGGCTCCTCAGACACAGAATAACTTTGTTCCCTCGTCTTCTCCATACTGCCACCATTCTGGGCACAGCAAGAAACCCTCTGAGATGCTGCTGCCTTGACCCCGGACCTCCCAGTCCCCAAACTGTGAGAAACACATTCTGGGCTAGTTTTGTTTCTGTTTTATAAGTTATAAATTATGCAGCCCTCGGTCAACCTACTTATCTGACAGGACGTAGGCCCACGGTGGCTATCTGCAATGATATTACCCCACTTCCCTCTGCTGCACAAACAAACACTTCCAGCCACGGAGCACCTGCCAGGACAGTGCAGAAGGTCTGGCTGAGCAGCTTACCAAAAGATGGGACAGAACACACCGCCCATCCAGCACCAGCTGTCACAGCAGGCAGGTGCTGGGCATGTGGGTGATGTCAGCCACCTGCTCCAGTGGGAGCTGGCTTCAGCTGAGACAAAGACCCCTGGGAAGAGAAGAGCTACAGGGATGGCTGGACAGCCTGACCTGACTTTCCTATCTATAGCAGCCACGGCTTCACCCCATAAACCAATGGTTCTCAACCTTCCTAATACAGTTCTTCATGTTGTGGTGACCCCCAACCATAAAATGAGCTCATTGCTACTTCAAAACTATAATTTTGCTACTGTTATGAATCATAATGTAAATATCTGGGATGCAGGATATCTGGTATGTGACCCCCAAAGGGGTTGCAACTCACAGGTTGAGAACCACTGCTATAAATGCTCCTAAACATAGCCTCAAGAGTTTTTTTGTTTTGTGTGTGTATATGTATTGGGGCGGTTTGGATACCTAGTGAGGGCAACATCATTCACATATCTTTGCCTCTACCTAAACTGTACAGGAAAGACAGATTTGCTTAGTTACAACACAACACTATTCCAGGAGGTGAGAGGCACAGAAATGTTCTCCCGCCGTTCTCAGTCTCTGAAGGCTGCACACATTTGTCAGTGGCAGCACAGAGGGACACTGGGAGTTTGCTATTCCATGAGAATTGTGAGCTGAGAGTCTTAGAGATATCCCTGACCTGAAATTGTGTCACACGTCTGGAGTGTTTTTCTGGATGTCTGTGTAACATGCCACATCTCCCACAGCAGAAAGAACTCCAGGAAGACCCCTGGTCAGTGTAAACATCCCAGATGGAAAGACCCAACACAAAGAAAGAGCAGTGATGAACAGAGCCTGGCATCCAGCTGCTAGCTCTCCAGGTCAGGTGGGCCTCCCATCCAGCTGCTAGCTCTCTGGGTCAGGTGACTAGCTCTCTGGGTCAGGTGACAGGGAGAGCTGCAGAGAGTTGGCCTTGGTGTCTTAGGATCCAAGGGAAGGCCTGGGGACAGGGCTCTGTCTAGACAGCTTTAAGCACAGAAAACACAGCAACAAGGGCTTGTGTTGCTGGCCAGGAAAGCCACCTCCACAGAATGCAAGAGACATGAGGTCATAGAGGTCACAATACAGTTTCTCTAGAATGACTCACAATTGGGGTTGCAGACCTGTTACCCCAACACTCACTGAGTCTGGTGGCCTGACTCACCTCTGCACACCTTCAACCAGTGCGACCTCATCAGGCGAGGATGAGATATACACACAGGACTTGGAGTCTGGAGATTTCCGCGGACCATCTACGTCATCCCCATGATCATCATCCTTCACCTGGACGGTGTGGCAGAGGCAGATAGCCCTGAAAAACAGCTCCTCCCGTTCCTGTGGAGACAGTCAGGGAAACTGTAACACCTCTGCCTGCTATGGGAAGAATGTGTGTGAGAGATATTGGACAGGCTCACAAAGCAGAGGCTAAGACCTCCTGGGGGTGAGCTGTCATGAGCTTGTCTCAGTGGTTACAAAAGAGAAGCACGTGTGACTCCTTCATGCTCCAGAGTTGCCATGGCAACTCGTGTAAGTATTAACAGGCAGTGAAGACTGAAAGAAGGGATTTTGCTCATAGCGACACTCCTGGGAACCAGGAAGGCATGGCTATAAGCACTCTCAGGAATGGCCATGTCATGGTGGGAAAATGTCACCTACATAATTGGCACACTCGTTCCTGGCCACAGTTTCTGTGTGGCAGTGGCAGTCTGCCTGGCAAAGGACACTGCCCTCTGCATGACTTAACCTCCAGCAGTGTGCCTGCAGCCTGCAGCTCAATCATAACACAGCCCTGGACGCAGAAGCTAGGAGCCCCATGCTGAGCTGAAGAGCTGTGCATGAGTCACGGCAGGCTGACCCAGATCTGAGCTCGGCTTCCTCAGTGCTGGCTACACCCTGTAGTCAGAGTTCAAAGATCCCTGAGGTCCTCAGCAGCTGGACAGCACAGTGGCCATGACAGGCTTCCCTGACAATCAATGTGGCTGTGGGATTTGGGGTGCGTTCAGGTCTCAGGATGGCCACCGGATCTACTCCTTCCTCTTTGTGAGAATATGATACCAATCGGAGCTCACTTTGTAGGAGCCAGTGTTCTGAATGTGAACTGCTCATCTATCATTAAGAAGTCATTTCTGGCTCTCAGTGGACCCCCTCAGGTTCTGCAGTCATGATTTATCCCTTAGTCACCATACAACTGGTGCTGGAATTTGAACACTAAGACCCGAGGCCACAGCACTCTGGTGTGTGTGTGTGTGAACAAGTGTAGCATATGTATACATATCTCTATGTGCATGTAAATACATATGTGTATGTGTACACATGTCTGTATGCACATGCACTTTGTACACACACAACTGTGTATAGTTACACTATACTCAGCATACTGCCTGTCCCATTTGTCCTGGTTTGTTTGGTCAATTCCATCAGAGGAATCACTGTCAAGACCTCCTGTCCCTTGGAAGGGGACACAGCACCATGGTAGATTCTAACCATGACCTCACTGAAGTCCTACAAAGGATTCCTAACTCTGCTGTATTGCTCAGATGAATGGGGCAGCTTCTGTGAGTGAGAGCATCCCACCTCCTCACATCCTTGACCATGTGGCACAGCACACCCTCCCCCCAGGAGCTGCAACCTACCCTTCCGCTGACACCCGGGGAGGAGTCGATCATATCGATGCCGGAGGAGTCGGGAAGGACCTGCCCATTGCAGATGACATGGGGGACGTAGACCTGGCCTTCGATGCAGCACTCCTTGAAGGCCATGTTGTTCTCTGTGAGGGTGCCTGTCTTGTCTGTGAAGATGTACTCCACCTGAGGGTACCACACACTCAGGTCAAGCCATATTTAGGCAGGTGACAATTCTTAGCCCAAGCCTGTTACAATCCTAGTGGGGAAGAAACTTCTGAGAGTCTGTCCAGACAGCTCCAGTGTCATGTGTGGGTACCAATGACACCCTCCTTTACCCACACAGGTGCAATTTCGGGGGAAGAGGCCCTAACCTCCTCACACTGGTGACAAATAGGAAGCAGAATACAATGTGGCCTTGTAGAACTCGGCCTCCAGGGAACCAGGGCTCCACGTGTCTGTGAAGAGCAGGATGAGGGAAGCCCTGCCTCTCCTTAAGCAGGACAGCACGGATGAGAGAAGGAACAACCTTCTCTACGAGTCCGAGAGGTCGAGGCTCCCGAGCTGAGGAGAGGGTTAGAAGACAGAATGCACACAAGGACAAGGGCAAAGACACTCCAGGAAGAAAAGCACAGAATGCTGAAGATGCCTCCAGCCTTCAACTGTGAATGAAAGTGAACCACAGGCTACACACCCATCATGGACAGCTGAGCTTCCAGGTCCTTGCACAGCTCTGGAGTAGGTGGAATCAAACATTGGGGGTCGGGGTTGGGGTGCAGAGGGAGAGCCAGACCATGCACCCCACTAGGGTCTGCCCAGGAACATGTTTCACAAACCCCAGCAGATGTGCCCTTCACCTGTGCTTGTCTGTAACAAACCAACCACACGCACAGGGCAATGCTGTACCGAGACCGCTGTTTAAACATCAGCCAAAGTCCGTGGGGCCTCTTCCAGGGTCACCCAGCCAGGGAAGGTGTGCTGGCTACATCCCTAAGGACCCAGCAGGTAGCCAATTTCTGTGACTATGGTAACAATTTAAAAAAATTACAATGGACATTTATTAGTTCTTAGTGTATGCCAGGCACTGGACATTACCTTGGTTGATCTTCATATCAACTATGTTACACAGTTTTATGAACAAAGGTTTAAAATTTTTAAGATTAAAAAAAAGTTGCCAGGTGGTGGTGGTGGCGGCGGCGGCGGCGGAGGCAGCGGCGGCACACACCTTTAATCCCA